>APFE030734790.1:158052-178473 GCA_000404065.3 Pinus taeda | reverse complement strand
TATGATAGACTAGTGAGTTTATTCAAAGTTAATGATGCAAATCAAGTTTTGTTCCTTTGAAATAAGCGGAAGGAAAAAAGATGAGAGTAGGCAAGCATATTTCTTAAGGATCACCAAGATCAAGAATGATCTCCTATCTATTGGAGAAGTAATTCTTGACAAGGAAATGACTATCACAACTCTCGGAGGGCTGCCACCTGAATGGTATATATTCAGGACTACTCTTCTCAACAATAATTTAATTCCTGGATTTGAGGAATTGATGGCAAGATGCATTCAAGAAGAAACAAGGATGGAAGAGCAAGAAATGCCCGCACTTAAAGGCAAACCCTCTACCTTTTCTTCTCATGCTAAAAGAAGAAACCATTCCGAGGCTAAATCCAAAGGAAAGGCCGGGTCGAAAAGTGGAAGAAAAGGACAATGTTACAATTGCAACAAAATGGGCCACTATGCGAGGGAGTGCCCTAATAAAAGGGAATCACACCATGACGATGACCAAAATCACTCTCAAGGCAATCAAAGGAATTGCAAGTCCAATGGCAGAGGTAAAAGGAATGCTGGAAATCAAGGAAGAGGTCAACCCTTCAAGAAGGCAAGAAACTCCAGGTATGAATCTAACGTTGTTAACAATAAGCAAGATGAATATTATCAACCAGCGGCCCTCTCTACTACTGCTCCCCTGGACTCACTGGGAAATTGGCTTATTGATAGTGGTGCCTCAAGGCACTTCACTGGTTACATAGAATCTCTCTCTAATCTGATAGAGAAGGAGACCAACCTGGAAATTGTTCATGGGGACAACTCAAAGTATCCCGTGAAAGGCGTAGGGAATGTCACTCTTCAATTGAATTAGGGAAATACAATTCATTTACAAGAAGTCCTATATGTACCTGATCTCAAAAAGAACCCGGTGTCCATTTCGGCAATGGAAGACAAAGGCTACAAGGTGGCCTTCATCAATGGCAAGGTACGTGTATGGAAAAAGAACTTTAAAGATGCTTTCACTCTTAGGTTTCAAGTTGATTCATTATATCAAGTTGGAGGAAGTCCGCTAGGTATCATGTATTGTGACACGTCTCTTCAGTCTGAACTATGGCATCGGAGGTTTGCTCACCTTCATTATAAAGCTCTACCCGATGTGAGAAAAATGGTGACCGGGATGCCGGAGTTCAAATTAGAGCAAGAAGGTGTATGTTCGAAATGTGCCGCAAGAAAGCTCAAAAGGGAACCATTCCCCTCAAGCCAAAGCAAGACCTCTGATATATTGCAGTTGGTTCTCTCACACATATCTGGTATGATACCTGTGAACTCCTTGGGAGGATATTTATATTACCTCACTTTTACACATGATTATTCTCACAAAACTTGGATATACTTCCTGAAAAAGAAGGATGAAGTGTTCTCTTCGTTTCGTCACTTCAAAGCCTTGATTGAGAATCAAACCGAAAAGAAGATCAAGATCTTAAGGACTGATAATAGGACTGAGTATGAATCCAATGAGTTCCATGACTTTTGCAAAGAGGGTGCATTAAGAGGGAGACTACAACACCATATACTTCTGAGCAAAATGGTGTGGAGAAAAGGAAGAATCATATGATTGTGGAAGTTGTCTGTGCTATGCTCCGTGATCAAAGACTTCTGAAGTTTCTATGCGCCGAAGCTGCGAATACCACCGCATATGTGCAAAACCAATGCCCTCATCAAGCATTGGGTTCCAAGACTCCCGAAGAAATGTTCACTGGTAAGAAACCTAACGTATCTCATTTTAGAATTTTTGGAAGTCCTGTATATTTTCTTGTGCCGAAAAACAATGTCTGGGATGTGGTCCCTAGACCCCAGGACAAAGCCGTTGTCACTTCAAAATGGCTTTAAAAGATAAAGCATGGAGCTGATGGAAGCGCTGAAAAGTATAAGCCTTGTTTTGTCGCTCGTGGCTTCTCTCAGAAGGAAGGTATAGACTATGACGAGATATTTGCACCTGTTGCTCGATACACCACCATCCGCTCGGTGCTCGATCATAGCCCTTGTTGCTTCTCGCAAGGATGGAACCTACATCAGATGGATGTCAAGACTGCGTTCTTGCATGGTTCGATCAAAGAGGAAGTCTATGTTGAACAACCCGAAGGATTTGACATTCGTGACCAAGAATCTCACGTGTGCAGGTTGAAGAAAGCCCTCTATGGGCTGAAGCAAGCACCCCAAGCATGGTATGAGAGGATCGATAGCTACTTGATGAAGTTGGGATTCACTAGGAATGAAGTCGACCCTAACCTTTACTTTAAGGTTGAAGATGACAAACCTCTCGTACTAGTGTTGTACGTTGACGACCTCTTTCTGACAGGTTCAAACCCTCTCATTCTCAAATGTAAGAGGGAGTTGGCTTCCGAGTTCGAGATGAAGGACCTAGGACTAATGCACTATTTCCTAGGACTAGAAGTCTAGCAGAAACCATGGGAGATTTTCCTATCTCAAGGAAAATATGTGGTGAAGATATTGGAGAGATTCAGTATGGTGGATTGCAAGCCAGTGACTACCCCGATGGAGCTTGACTTCAAGAAGTTAAACGGTAGTGTTGTTGGACTTGTTTTACAAAATGCTACTGAGTATCGTCAACTCATCGGAGCATTGATGTTCTTAGTGAACTCCCGTCCGGATATATGTTTTGCAGTCAACATATGGTTGAGCCTCACCACACACATTGGATTGGTGCCAAGAATCTGTTGAGATATATTCGTGGCACAATCACTCATGGGTTGAGATACACTGCCGGAAATGTGAGACTACGTGGATATACCGATGTTGATTGGGCAGGCAATGTGGTAGACCGAAAGAGCACTTCCATGTGTTGTTTCTCTTTGGGATTTGCCTCGATATCCTAGATGAGCAAGAAGCAGAAGTCAGTGGATTTGAGCACCGCAGAGGTAGAGTACATTGCTGCTAGTATGGCCTCTTGTGAGGCGGTCTGGTTGTGGAAGCTCTTCAGTGAGCTGACTGGATTTACATTAGATACTACCGTGATCCTGTGTGACAACCAGAGCCGATTTCGTTTATCAGAGAATCTTGTATTTCTTGATCGCTCCAAGCATATCAATACCAGGTACCATTGTATCCACGATATGGTGCAGCGGGGAGCAATAAGGCTCCAACATATCGGTACAGATGAACAAGTCGCCGACATTTTGACAAAGCCCCTGGGAAAGGTCAAATTCTTGACTTTCCGAGAACGACTTGGTGTCGTTGAGAGACCCTCTTATGAGGGTCGTGTATGATGCATACATTGAGCTCTGGGAGCTCCAGGGGGGCGCGAGGTACTTCTTGGAGCGACATGCGACCACAAGGTGACTCACCCTCCCCTGGTGGTGCGCTAAGTACAGGGTGAAAGGTTCAACCTTCCCCTGTGACAACCCGTGGGGACTGTGGGACAAGATGATTAGTTCTCCCGTAGCGACTGTTACACAGGATGATTCGTTCTCGTGTGGATAGGATGATTAGTTCTCCTGTCAAGGCATCCTACCCATGCAGTCTGGGACTCATGGGAAGTACCTCTCATCTGATCAATGGGTAGGGAAATGGGGTTCAGAACCATTAGTAGTACTAACAATGGACGCACTGTTGTATCTACTGTAATCCCTATGCTAGGATGACCTCCACTGATCTGGGATCAGTGAGAGTGGTATGACACACTCTGAGACCGACTTCGGGTCAGTGGAGGATGGTATGATACATCCTCTATCATTTCTTCTTCTTCATAGTTCAGCAGAGCAGAGCCAAGCAGTGCAAGGCAGTGCATTTGATGGCAGGGATAGGACCGACAGTCAGACGGATTAGCAGATGGAGTTCTCCCTAGTTGAGAAGGAGTGTTAAAATTGGCAACTAGGGCCAAACTCCATGTGGGTTACCTTATTTATGACAGCTGATATTTTTCCTAGATTCCTCTTGTCGAGAGGTGTAGGATTGATATAAAGATCATCCGATTCCGACAAGTATTTATCGAGATATGAATTTATTTGTATTTAGTTGACAAATTGTCAAGGTCAGCCAATAGCGAAATGTGTGGCACACATGCCCAACAAATCCTATAAGTACAAGTGAGGCTGATTCATTATCAACTCATCTCATCTCAACTCATCTTCTCTCTCCTCATCTTATTGGGCAAGCAAGAAGGATGAATTAGGGCATCTTTTGTCACACGTGCAAGAAGAAGGACGAATTAGGGCAGCGTTGACTTTTTGGGCTGCGTTGACCAAATGTTGGACTGTTTTATGGAGCGTTGACCAAGGGAAGACATGTGCTGACTTTTTAGGGGTTGTGTTGACCGGAAAGTTGACTAGTGTTGACTGGTTAGGGCTGACCGCAGATTGCTGAACTTTTGACTGTTGTTTTGACTAATTATTGTGGACTGTTTTGGGCTGCTAAAGATAGCTGTTGAAGATCGAGTTCTTCAAGTTGACTAGAACTCAATCTGGGGTTGTTTTGACCAAGTTTGACTTTGTTGATTTAGGGTTTGTTGTTGTTATAAAATTACAGAATTCTGAATTGTACTATTTCTCTCTGTTGAACTATTGAAGATTAAAGAAGAATTGATAAAAGGGTTTCCCTGCATTGGGGTTTGTCCCTGGCTAGCCACCACATCTTGTGTCTCTTGTCTTGGCCTGTTTTCTGTCGATCGTTTAATGTTCTATCTGCACTTTACTTTATGTCTATGTGATTGCTAAATAGTGGCTAATAAAAAGATTTGAAGTATATACCATAATTTAACAGCTACAAATGTAGAGCTAATGAACATGGTATAGAATGGATTCACGCCTTCAATGGAACCATTTGTTAAAGGTATTTGTGCCCATGGGAACCTCCACAACTTTGAAAAGCTATAGGGTGATTATATCTAAGAGGAGACTCAAATGGAGTCAAAGCCCAACAAGAAGGGTAGTTATGAAAACCTAGCCCTGTTTGGTTATTAAAAATAACAGTAAAGGTAAAGAACCCAAGAAGGGTAAGAGAAAAAGTGAGGCATTAGCCTTACAACTAGGAAAGTAGGACTTGAGTAAAATTAAGGGATTCATCATGTTCATTACACATCACAATGTCCAAATAAGAAGAAGGAAAAGGGAAGTAGCAACAAAAGCATATAACAACCTCCATAGAAACTCAAATGAATGAGTTTGTTTCCAAGTTCAAGAAGGATTTGTTGATGGTATCTTGCCTTTCTACCAACACAGCCAAGGAATTCGTGTTATGTGAATAGTGGAGCATCTCGTCATATAACATGAGACGAATAGTGATTTTCTAGTCTAAAGAAGAAGCACTCAAGGCTCCAAGTTGAGCTTGGTGATGATGCAAAGTACTCTATAGCAAGAGTTGGTATTATTCCTTCAAGCTTCTAGACCTCAAAAATAACTTACTTTCAATTTTGGTTATGGAAGATAAGGGCTTTGCAATTAATTCAAGAACGAACAAGTCCTCATCACGTTGAAGGAATCTAGTCCAAATATAACTCAAGTAATAGGGATAATGGAAGTTCCTCTGTATAGGTTCTAAGGTGAACCTATTCAAGTCAATAAAGTGACCACTTATGCAAGTTGTCACATGAGAAGATGGGGCACTTGCATCACAAGGTATTGGCTATTCTAAGGGAGATAGTCACACGTCTCCCTTAATTCAATATTGAGCAACATAGAGTACGCAAAATGTGCATTGCTTGGCAATCATACCATCTACTTTCCCAATCAACAAGCATAGTTCTAAAGAGATTTTAGACCTAGTGCAATCAAATATTTGTGGATCCACATCAATAGCATCAATTTTCGAATGTACTGTTTCCTTCATTGGTGACTTATGTCGCAAAACTTGGATCTACTTCCTAAAGACCAAGGATGGTGTCTTTAGTAGGTTTCAAAAGGTCAAAGCTCTAGTTGAAAACTAGGTAGGGTAGAAAATCAATGTATTGAGGTAAAATAACAAGGGTAAGTTTACCTCCAAGGAATCCAAAGATTCTGCAAGGAGGTAAGAATCAAGAGGGAGTTGACTATTCCATACAATCCATGGCTAAATGGGATTATGGTGTGGAAGAATTGATCCATCATAGTGGCTTCTAAGACCATGATTCATGATCAAGACTTTTCCATGTTTCTTTGGATAGATGCATGCAACAAAACAGTCTACATCCAGAACTAGTGTCCTCGTAAAATCTTGGAGGATAAGTGTTAATTTTAGGTATGCTAGATCAATTTATTTCAATTTTCACAGTTAGCTCACTATCTTTTCCAGATTAGCAATCACATCAGCATTAAGGTAAACTGCAGATAGAACATAAATATAAATCGCAGAAGACAAGCCAAGACAAGAGGACACAAGATGTGGCACTAGCCAGGAACAAACCCTAATGTGGGGAAACCCTTGATCAATTCTTCTTATATGTTCTTCAATAGTTCAGCAAAGAGAAAGAGAGGTAGTAAATTTACAACTGAAGTCAACACTTTGACTTATCTAGATGAGAGCATAGATCATCTCTAAGAAGATGATACATGAGATCAGTTGAAGACATGTTGCTTCAACTGATTCTCCAAGGTGACTCCACCTATCATCGTGTTGCATCTCATCATCATGCTGCACCCATCATCACAATGTTGGACCTCATGACTGTTGCACCTAATGTTGTACTATTGTCCCATGTGTCATGGTTGAACCAGTCCCATTGCTTGCTTGTCCCTTGCATGCTTGTTGTACCATTGCATGCTTGGTGTACTTGCTGCTAAGTACCATACAGCGGTCCCAATGTTAGTTTGTTGTCACTTGCATGTTGTTGTACTATACAGTTGTCCCAATGTTAGTTTGTTGTCCCTAGCATGTTGTTGTACCATATAGTTGTCCCAATGTTAGTTTGTTGTCCCTAGCATGTTGTTGTACCATATAGTTGTCCCAATGTTAGTTTGTTGTCCCTTCTATTGAAGACGAAGTTCCACCAATGTCACTGAACATAGGACTATATTAATCTGCCCTCTAACAGTCCTCTTTGTTGCTCCAAAGGTTTCCAACCAAGGTCTTCAACATAGTGATTTCTCTCATAGAATTTACTACTCATAACCTTCATCAAGTTCACACCCTTTTCTCAATCCAAGTGACTGTAGTATTATCAACACAATCCTAACATATGCTGCCTTGCTAGACAGACTTCAACGTATACCCTTCAGCACTCTTCTCCATGTCATACAAGCCACTTTCAGACCTTCCTCATATGCCTGAAGCTTGACACTATTGCTGTCCAAATCTAAGGTCTTTTAGGATTGTAAAGTTCCAGATGTTCTTTCATAAATGTTGGTAAGATGTTCATAAAACGTCGTACCTTGGCCTTTTCCTCACCAGATTAGGCATATTTTAGTTGCGGTAAGATTCCTCCATGGTTGTGACTGGAGCATGCTTGAATTATCTTCCTTTGAAATGTGTTAAGGGCTCCTCTTTCCAACGAATAGGAATCCTCTTCTTACTGCATAGAACCCTCATTGACTGCAGATTATATCACCTTGAGGACTGTGGTTAGGGCAACATAGAGGCCTCTTGAGATTGTGTATTAGAGGACTGCGTCTAGGGACATGACACCTCCTATTTCCAGCGTATAAGAGTCTTCTTAAATTGCGGATGAAGGACAACATCTAGTGCAGAATAAGACCAACAGTTAGGGCGTATATGGACTGTGACTAGGGTTCTTTTGAACAGCGTATAGGTCTCTCCTTAGGGCTGTGTAGAAGTGCCTTTTAGGACAGCAAATAGGGTCTCTTCTTAGACCGCCCATGGCTATGTATTATTGCTTCTTCATAGGGTAGTGTTAGGGTTTCCTTCACCGTGCTAGATCTCCCTTTCCTCCTACGTCTAGGGCTTCTTCATTAGGGCATCGTAGAGCCTAGCGCACTCCCTCTAGATTAGGGAAACGTTATCCCTTAGGATCTCTCCTCCTACTAAAACCCAAAGACAAGTAGAGAGAAAGAGATCCCAAGTGTGTTGAAATGACTTAAAGGCCACCTCTATTTATACTAAAACGTTGAGCGCAAGTGGGATTTATTTGGTTGCTAGTCGACCTTGATGAATTGTCCCATAACATTAATAAACTCATATCTCCATGAATACTTATCGGAATCGGATGATCTTTAAATCAATCCTACACCTCTCGATGAGAGGGATCCAAGAAAAATATCAGTTGCCATTAATAAGATGACCCACATAAAGTTTGGCCCTAGTTGCCGATTTTAACACACTAGAAGAGGCATTAACATGTGTGAGGCCAACGGTGAGACATTTTCACATCTTTAGCTATCGAATTTATATTAATATACTGGTATCCATGTACCAATATAGAAGATTGTTAATTTTTGAACCTAGCACTAGGCAAATTATTAACCTAGCAGAATATAGATCTACTAAGTAAAAGCACAACCAAGTTCTTAACAAAATATTCACCGGAAGAAAATTACAACTAATCTCAACTAAATGTGACACATACAGTTTTTCGCAATGAAATTGGTTCTTCATTAAATAAAAAAAACAACTAGGTTCTTAACAAAATATTCAATGGAAGCAAAATACAACTAATCTCAATCACATGTGACACATAAAGGTTTTGCGCGATCAAATCAATTCTTCATTAACATCTTAATCGTAACCTACTTGGTTTCATGTCCTTAGATAATGGCCCAACTGAGGAAAATACATATACAACATACCCTAGATCTGATCCAGTTGATCAAGCCCTAGATCTATCCTTGATCTGCTTGGTTGATCTAAATCTCCAATGTTGTAGCAATGCACCTTCCTCAAACCCATGAGTATCTCACTCCTGACTTGAGAAAGTCTATCTCACTCCTGACTTGAGAAAGTCTCTCGCAATGGCTTGTGTCGCTATATGGTGTGTCCTTCTCCTCTACTTAGCTTTCTTTTAAATCTTTACATTGAGCTAAATTCCTAACCTTAATCTTCAAAGTAATTGACGACCCTTGAGATCAACAACTAAGATTAAGACATGATCACTACAGTAAATACTTTACTTTTCCTAAGTTTCTTTCGCTCAATACCAACATAATTAATTATTAACATTTTCCAAGGTTACACTTGGGCAAAGTTACAATAGCAACTTCCTCACGCTTGAGCAAGTGTCCTAAGGAGACTTTGGGCAACTTCTACACACCTAAACACTTAGGCCTATGCAGAAGGTCCTGCTTGAGCTACAAACATCAACAAAGAGGACCAAGTTTGAGGTCCCCAATAAGTAGGGTTTATTTCTAGGTTACAATGAGACTTCAAAGGCCTGTAAGGTCTATATTCTATGCAGAGGAAGAAAGTAGTGAGCAAGGATGTCAAGTTTCAGGAAGACTTTGCATCCAAGAAGTCCCATGAGCCTATTCCAATTACAAAGGATGAGGAGTTGGTAGCTCTAAAGGTTGGGCCAGGGTCATTAATGACTTCCAAAGCATTACAACGTGCCTTTCAGATGAAGAGGAGAAGACAATAGCCCCTTCAACTTTTGTCAAGAGACCTTGACCATTCACTCCAACATTAAGGGATGCTCAAGAGTATGTTTGGGACAAACCAACATGGATAGCAAGATGCCTCGATGTAGTACACCTCCATCATAAAGAACAATGTTTGGGACATAGTGCCAAGGCCAAAGGGAAATTCATTAGCAAGTTCCAAATGCCTCGATAAAATCAAGCATGTAGCAAATGGAAACATTGAGAGTTCAAGGTGAGGTTCGTGACGAGAGGGTTTGTTGAATTTTCACGACCTTGGGTCTAGGTTAGGATCTTAAAATCACTGACGCTACCAAACCAAGAATCTCAATCATAAACTATTTTGCACATCGGAAATATAAAGCAGTAAATCACATATGCACAATATACATAGTTTTAAACAAAATTGTACAATAATGTACAATCAGCAATCTTTGGCATATTAGACCAAATTTGAATAATACAACAGTCTATGGTATACAAAACACAATGACAAACTTCATTGCACAACTTCGATGTCGTATCTTGTCCTATCGATCCTTCTCTCTCATACTACTCACTAGTAGTGCCTTAGTCCATCAAGGCATCTACGCATCAAAACTCCAGGATGGCTGCCCCCTATCACTGTTGCAAGTCACGTATGCTACGATGAACATGAGCTCATCAAATTGCTCTCTAGGTTGGCCAATACCCAAGCTCCAATCTACCTTCTAGTAGCCTCTTTCGTCCATCAAAGAGCTATGCATAAGGCTGCAATACTACACCTAATCACGCACCAACAACGTCCTTCTTGTCTGTTGCTCTAGGGCTACTTTGGGTAGCCAACTCGCTGCCCTCCAATCAGCTCTATGACACACAATCCACTCACTGTTGAATCTGCTCCTAGTATGACATTTCACCACCTTGGAAAGTCATACACATGTCATCAACAGACTGCTCACAAATTGATCCAATCTGGTCACTCCTTAACCCAATATACATTAAAAACATTGTTGTTCACCTTGTTGCACTGTTGTCACTACATCACTAGTTAGGGCATCAACATTCAGCCCTTCTCCACCACGCAGTCAACAAAACAACCCTCTAAAGATTGTGGTTATCCAAGGGAGAGGTCCTTCACTCCTACGTTGCCCCTTTGCGCTTTGTATTTACCCAAACGCAACACAAAAGGATGGCCTTGTTGTTGGCTATGGCCTATGGCCTAGAACAGCAGTTGTTGTAGCCTTCGGCCCCCTTCAAAACTCCTCCAAACAGCTATGTTTTGTCCTCCAAAGATGTGGCCTTCTCTGCCCTGCAAACACACCCAAGACAACCCTTAATCTTACCTCAAACAGCCCTTAGACCACGTTGTCACCTACAGCAACCTGAAACCCTTACATTGTCCTTGGCTCCTCCACATTGTCCCTTCTACCTCCTTTGCTGCGACTAAGCCTCACGAAAATTTCAAAGCTCCTTTTGGTGTGTATTGCCCAATCTTGGATGCTCTAAAACACTCCACTACACCTTGTATTTATACACATACAAGGGCTCAACGAATTGATGAGGACACCCATCTATTGGACTGCTTTTACACCAAGCCTACATGACTCGGTAACCAATAATTACCTTGTCAACTTCAAAAATTAATTTCTCTCTAACGACGACTCGGATTCAGACTATTCTCAATGCGTTGGAATCATATCGTCGAGCACTATCATCCCCATCCATCACATGTCGTACCTCCATAACGATTTTGGCCCAAATCACGATGGGTGCAAAACCCCACACTTGGGTTCCAAGCCCACAAGCTACCCTTATGGTGCTTTGCCCTCCAAACCTTGAACCCTAGGGCTTGGAGTACCTCCCAAGCTAGACAAATCAACAAGGTTCTCCCATGTTGAAGAAAGTGTAACTAGGTTCGGTCTTCATAAATATGAAATGTACTTTTGATTCTTGTATTTTGTAAAAGAGAAAAAAAAATGATTATTATTATTATTGAGCTTGGGTTTCTTACCCAAGAAATTTGTTTTATAGGTCAAGCATTAATTGAAAGTGCTTCTAAGGTTGTCCTAGGTCAAGAAGTCAAATAGGGACATTGTCATTATATGAAGACCCCATCAGGCATCTTGTAAATTGTAAAAAGAATTATTTTTGTATTTTACTGAGCCTTCCAAGATCAAGTCGACCTGCCAGCATGTCAAGTCGACTTAGAAGCTGTAATTCGTACCCCTGGAAGACCTATATATAGAAGATAGTTCGACCTCATTTGGACACATTCATTCCTCTCTCTCTCTCATGCTAAGGAAGAAGCAGAAAAAGGGCAGAGAAGAAGGCAGAAGAAAGAGAAGTGTTTTGGGTTCCTCTCTCTCTCTCTCTCCACACATGCGAAGATGGAGGCTAATATTCTACAGCTTTTCGCTAGGGTTTTTGCTGCTTGGCTAGGGTTTTGTCGCGGAGGTTCGATATGGTGAAAAAGAGTTGAAGGAAGGGCCAACAAAGTCCCCTTCTAGATCCAAAAGAAAAATCAAGTCAAACGAGGCAGTTGGAAGCAAAGAAGACGCAGTTCTAGTTCACACATGCGAAGTAGCAGCTGCTGCTAGGGGGCCGAAGTTGCAAATCTGCAGTTAGGGCCGAAAAGTTGTGGCTGGAGGTCAAAGTAGTGTTGCTAGAAGAGGTTCTGTTGGGTTTGGAATGCAGTAAAGCAAACACATTCTTAAGAAGTTGATCTTGGTCTTGAAAGGGCTTTAGTATTGGTCAAGGGTCTTAGTATTCATCAATAAAGAATCTATAAGAAGAGATTGAAGGGTTTTCCTCTCAAGAGGAGAGGTTTTGCCATGGCTTGGAGCCTACATCTTATGTACTTGTATCTTGTTGATCTTCTTGTTTTGGTAGTTGTTTGATGATTGAAGAACACACTATAATATAATAAGAAGAAGAAGATAATCCTAATAAGTAAAAAGACATCACAAGCAGTTATCATAGTTAGAAGAATCATTAATGTCATCTTTCCTTAGATTCTTCAACATGGTATCAGACTATGGTTCGCACAAGGCATGAAGAAGTTTGAAAAGAAGTATTCATCATTAGCAAGTCTCATCAAGCAAAGTTTCAAGGCATTATGGAATAGTCTCTTCTCTTCCAAAGATCTCAAATATTCAAAGAATGAAGGACTGTTCTCAGCCCTCTCACCAAAACATGTCAAGATGAAAATATATGGGTGATAAATAGTGGAGCTTCAAGACACATGGTTGGGTATCACAAGCAACTAAAAACCCTATCCAAAGGGAAGTCCTCATACTCTGTGGAGCTTGGTGACAACAAGAGCTATCCGGTAAAAGGCATTGGATCTATATGTTCCATTCATCTCAACAACATTCTATATTTTCCAGGTTTGTGCAAAAATCTTATTTTTGTTTCATCATTAGAAGAAAAAGGAGATAGAGTTGCTTTTATAGATGGTAAAGAAGTAGTGATTTGGGCTAAAGATTCTAGCATTGAAAAAGCTAGAACCATTGGAGTTCGAGAAGGAAGATTCTACAGACTCTCATCTCCTCTAAATCAAGCAGTTGTCCACATTGAGATAAGTTTGTGTGAACTTTGGCATGGAATATTGGGCCATCTTCATTACAAGTTCTTGCCAACACTAAACTCCATTGTAAATGGGATACCAAATCTCAAAGAAGACCATGAAGGGGTCTGCAAAGGCCGTGCTTTGGGAAAGAATGCAAAGAAAAGAGTACATCTAGAGCTCAAGAGGTTCTAAATCTCATCCACTCTGATGTATGTTGTCCCATGTCTAAATCACTTGGAGGTCATCTACATTATGTTACTTTCATTAATGATCATTCAAGGAAAACTTGGGTTTATTTACTTAAATCCAAGGACGAAGTACTCATAGAATTTCAAGAATTCAAGGCAGAGGTAGAAAATTTTACAAAAAGAAAGATAAAGATTCTAAGGTCAAACAATGGAGGTGAATATACTTCCAAAGAACTCATTACTTTCTATAAGGAGGCTGGGATTAAGAGGGAGCTTATAGTTCCATACAATCCCGAGCAAAATGGAGTCGCTGAACAAAAGAACAGGACTATAGAATAAAGTGTCAAGGCTATGCTCCATGATCAAGATCTACCGAAATTCCTATGGTGAGAAGAAACAAAGGCTGCAATATACATTCAAAATAGAAGTCCTCACAAGTCACTTGGCAATATAACTCCAGAATAAGTCTTCACTGGGAAGAAACCAAACATTGCTCATCTCTGGATATTTGGGTGTCCTGTATATATTCACATTCCCAAGGACAAAAGAAAGAAGCTAGATCCAGCAAGCAAGAAAGGAATATTTGTTGGATATAGCAACTCTTCCAAGGCTTATAGGATCTACAAAAAGTAAGGACATCAAATAGAAGTAAGGAGAGATGTAATTTTTTATGAGAGCATTGCCTTCAAGAAATCCAAAGATCTCCCATCCAATTCTGATGAGGAGGATCTTCATATGTTTGAGGAAGAAGTTAATAAGGAAGAATAAGTCTCTCATCATGAAGAAGAATGTCCCAATGAACCAATCTCTCTCCTTGAAAGAAGAAAGAGACCTAACTGGTTAACTTCTACACTTCAAGAAGCAGAAGGTCACACCATAAGAGGAAGATTCAAGGAGAGCAAGAAACTGAAAAGATACTCAGGATATGCAACTTACATGTCAAAGCTCATTGAAGATAAACCTTTCACGTTCAAAAAAGCAGCCAAACACCAAGAACGGAAGAATGCAATGAATGAGGAATACCAATCTATTATGAAGAATGGAGTCTGGGAAATTGTCCCAAGACCAGAAAATAAATCAGTGGTAAACTCTAAGTGGTTGTATAAGATCAAGCATGTTGCAAATGGAAGCATAGATAAATTCAAGGCTAGATTTGTGACTCGAGGCTTCTCTCAAGAAGAAGGCATTGACTATGAAGAGACCTTTGCTATCACACGAAGGTATACCACGATCCGATCTCTGATATCTCTGGCAGCATCAATGGGATGGAAGGTACATCAAATGGATGTCAAAACAACTTTCTTGAATGGTACCATAGATGAAGAAGTCTACATAGAATAACCATTGGGATTTGAAGCAACAGATAGAGACACTCATGTTTGCAGATTGAAGAAGGCACTTTATGGCCTCAATCAAGCTCTTAGGGCATGGTATACTAGAATGGATGCATATTTTCAAAGGAAGGGTTTCAGGAAAAAGCACGGCAGATCCCAATCTCAACATCAAAGTAGTGAATGATGAGCATGTCATCATTCTTCTATATGTACATGATCTTCTATTAACTGGTAACGAAGAAAGAATTCAAGAGTGTACGAAAATGTTGGCAGCCCAATTCGATATGAAGGATCTAGGACTTATGCATTATTATCTGGGACTGGAAGTCTGGTAGAAACCGAATGAAATCTTTCTGGGACAAGGAAAGTATGTGATCAAGTTATTGAAAAGGCTTGATATGATGGAATGCAAATCCATAACAACTCCGATGATCACAAACTTGAAAAGGTTAAGGAACTCTTAATCCTGTCCAGTGGATCCTACTAAGTACAAACAACTGATTGGCTCCCTGATGTATTTGGTGAATACTCGGCCGGACATATATTTTGCAGTAAATGTTCTTAGTTAATTTCAAATGGAACCTAGACATAATCATTGGATAGCTGCCAAGCATATACTGAGATATCTGTAGGGAATCGTCCACTATTGCCTGAAGTATGAAAAAGGAAAAGATGTTCATCTAGAAGAATTCACTAATTCCGATTGGGGAGGCAGCGAGAAGGATGGAAGAAGCACTAAAGGAGGATGTTTTAGCTTGGGATCCTCCATGGTCTCATGGATAAGCAAAAAGCAAGAGACAGTGGCTTTAAGTAGTGTTGAGGTAGAGTACATTGCAGCCAGTGACGTGAGCAAGGAAACGGTCTCGTTAAGGAAGATGTTATCTGATCTGTTTGCAGGACCATTGGACACTACCATAATACATTGTGACAATACCAGTTGTATAAGACTGTCTGAGGACCCGGTATTTCATGGAAAGACGAAGCACATACACAACCAGTACCACTACATTCGAAAGTTAGTACAAGATGGTTTATTAAAGCTGGAGTATATCCCCACCGATGATCACATTGTTAATATTTTGACAAAATCTCTTCCAAATAAGAAGCTTGTGTATTTTATGTGAGAATTCCTACACCAAAATCCCTACTGCAGCAAACTAATGTTACTTCTACTTGTTAATCCACAGAAGTTCTTTACTATGTTCTACGACAAATATCTAAGTAAATACCACTGTAGCCTTCACTTAATTAATTATTATACGGAAACAAGATACTGAGCAAGAAAGAAAATACAACACATGACACCGTTATTTTTGGACAAAAGTCCCCGGAAAAACCCAATGCGGGAAAACCGATGCAGTGGCTTTGAGCCTTTATTATTATTAAGTAGTAGCAAATTCTAAATACATCTTTGAATACCTCACAAGGTTATTCAGGTACAGAGAGAAATATTGGCAAAAAGAATTGAGGTTACCTCACACTATCACTGGAAATCTTGACTGATCCAGCCCCTCACTAATTGTCCCCAGCTTTTCTGGCTACCTTTGTGCAGTATCCGCATTAGCCCAGCATCAAGCTCTCTAGGTACTGCGTCAATCCTCTGGCTGGTCGATTTGCTGCCTAGGAGATTCAATTTCTGCCTCCCAGTCAAACACCTCGGCACTCAACTTCTGAAACTCAAATTCCCTCTACAAATTTCAGACTCCTCACAGGTTTCTACGCTACCTCTATGTGGCTTTGTGTCAGCGCCTCTAGCTCAAGATTGCCATTGCTGGATTACTCTCTGACTCTCTTTGCTAATGATTCTCCGGCTGAGAAAATCTCTCTGGAAGTTATCCCTGCCCTTCTACTGCAAGAAATCTCCCCAATCGAATTTTCCTCCTAAGAACTTCTCACTTCAGAAAATCGATTTCTTGATCTCTCTTGGTGTATTTTCCAAAAGACCCTCAAGCCCCTTCTTATATCTTCATGTTGGGCAACCAACGACCTAGATTACCTCCTAATCAAAGGCTCAGATTGTTTTGACTTGATATTCGACTTTTTCTAGAAGTTATACCCATAATTAGATTAATACCCATTAATATTTTAATTTTCCTAAGTTTAGCCTTAGGAACTCCATTAAAAATATTAATTATTTTAATAAAAACGTCCCTAGGTGGAATTTCCCAAAGCAATTTCTGGGTTCTTTAGAATGCATGTGCCCAAGTCTGCTTGCAAAATTTGAGGCCTAGAGCACATCCGATGCTACCCCAAATCAACACTCCCTCTTAGCGAGGAATGTGTCCTAGCAATATACTGCTCTAACTCTGAAGCATAGTCCTTTGCACTACTGATGTCTGACACGTTGTCCACCAATTATTGCGTTGTTGCTGCAATTGTACTACTCCATTAAAAATATTAATTATTTTAATAAAATCGTCCCTAGATGGAATTTCCCAAAACAGTTTCTGGGTTCTTTGGAATGCATGTGCCCAAGCCTCCTTGCAAAATTTGAGGCCTAGAGCACATCCGATGCTACTCCAAATCAACACTCCCTCTTAGCGAGGAATGTGTCCTAGCAATATACTGCTCTAACTTTGAAGCATAGTCCTTTCCACTGCTGATGTCTGACATGTTGTCCGCCAACTATTGCGTTGTTGCTGCAATTAAGTTGCTGCCTTTGACACTGCCACTACCAATGCTACATCTGTACTACAACTCCCTCTCAAATGTTGCATCTGCGATGCTACTAGCACTACCACAACTACGTTGCATCTGTACTGCAACTCAGTTGTTGAGAGAAGCAACTGAAAAACATCTAAAATTACTGAACTTATTGTGTTCAGTATGATAGCACGTGAATGGTGGAGCCTGACTGTTGCTAGTCTCTGCACTGACCCTCTAAATCTACTGCGTTGTTGCTGACCTCTACTCTTTGCCATCTGCACTACTACCAACTCTGCTCTGCGCTACTCTGACCCTGGCACTCCTAGCCACCGCAGTTGTCTCCCTGACTCTCCTTGGCATCATCTGACACTAGTCCATCCTACTACTCCTGCTCTGGGCTCCCGTAGCAAGGTATCGATCCGAGAGGTGGACTCCTCAAGGATCCTACCCATCTATAGCTCTATCAAACTACAGCTCCAAATCAGCGCACCTCCCTCCTGGAGGTATCTCGGTTGTCCTGGGGTACTCCTCCTGATCAATCTTCACGGCTGCAACCTTAAGATCGTGCTTCTCATCCTTGTCTTTTCTCTTCAAAGACCACTGGGATGTATAGTGGCCCATCTCGCCACATCTGCAACACTTCACCTTGGAGACGTACTTCTTTCGTCTCTGTTGCCCCTATTGCCCCTTCAATGCAAGGGCTGCATTATCCTCCTCTTTCTTGGGCTCCGACCCACGGCTGTTACTGCTTCTGTCAAGTTTGACCTTGACCAGGTCTCTCCTCAGCTTCTCTTGTTTAAGAGTTGCCCACATCTCATCCTAATTAGGCAATGTTGCTCTGCCCAAGATACTTTGGACAAAGACTTGCCACTCATATGAGACAAAATTGAGGGCTAGTCTAACTAACTCTAAATCCTGAGGTGTATGCCCCACAGCAAACAACTCATCACGGGTTTCCTTCAGCTTCGTGAGGAATGGATCCACATGCTCTCCCTTCTGCATTTGAGCAAATCTCAGCTTCTGCTCCAAGTACATCTTTCGTTGCTCGGAAGATCCCTGATATAACTAGCTAAGGCATCCCACATCTCCTTAGCAGTCGCTCTGATAGCATCGTGGCACACCACGTGATCCTTGACTCCATCCAAGATCATTCTCTTGGCCTTCGCCATCTTCGCCTTGTACTTCTTCAGTAGATCTGCAGCCACAGGTTCAGCTATCACGCTATCGACGTACGTCTTGAGGGCATGCTCATCTAGAGGGAAAGACATTCTAGCCTTCCAGATGACGTAGTTGGATGCTCCGTCCAACCTGTCCCGATCCCTCAAGCCACTGGTTGCCATATCTGCCAAAAATGTCGAAAAACTCCTCTACTTCTCACTGTTGTTGCTTAGTCAATGAGAAAATGAACTTCTCGACGGGAAGTCTACTGAGGAAAGGTTCCCTCTGGGTGCTTCTCTTCCTTCTTCTGACATTTTTCAGCCCAGCAAACGAACTGCTAAAAATTTGCGTCCCACCAGCTCTCTCATGCTGAGGCTTCAGCGCTGCTCCCTCTACCCCTGCAAAAAATTCGAAATGGAAATGCTTTTCTCCGTTGACTCACTCAAAGAGAGACTACATAGAAAATCTGCACTCCCACTTGGAACTACGTCAACTCTCTGGGGGTTTCGAACTGCTGCCTCCTGCAGCTTTTTCAAACTCCCTTCTTTAGCTTCAGCGTTGGATCTACTGGCTCTACTCTTCTCGCTTCACCAGCACTCCTCTAATACCATGTGAAAATTCCTATACCGGAATCCCTACTGCAGCAAATTGATGTTACTTCTCCTACTTGTTAATCTATACAAGTTATTTACTGTGTTCTACGACAAATATCGAAGTAAATACTACTGCAACCTTCACTTAATTAATTACTATACGGAAACAAGATACTGAGCAAAAAAAAAAAAATACAACACATGACATCGTCATTTTTGGACAAAAGTCCCCGAAAAAACCCAATGCGGGAAAATCGGTGCAGCAGCTCTGAGGGTTTATTATTATTAAGTAGTAGCAAATTTCGAATACATCGTTGAATACCTTAGAGGGTTATTCAGTTACAGAGAAAAATATTAGCAGAAAGAATTGTGAGGCTACCTCACACTATCACAGGAAATCCTGACTGATCCAGCCCCTCACTGATTGTCCCCGGCTTTTCTAGCTACCTCTACACAGTATCTGTGTCAGCCCAGCGTCAAGTTCTCTAGGTACTGCGTCAATCCTTTGGTTGGTCAATTTGCTACCTAAGAGACTCGATTTCTGCCTCCCAGTCTCACACCATGGCTTCGGGCTTCTAAAACTCGAATTCCCTTTGCAAATTTCGGACTCCTCACTAGTTTCTATGCTGTCTCTACGTCAACCCATCTGGCTCAGCGCTGCCACTACTGGATTACTCTATGTGTCTCTCTGCTGATGAATCTCTGGTTGAAAAAATCTCTCTCTGGAAGCTATCCATGCCCCTCAACTGCAAGAAATCTCCTCAATCAAATTTTTCCTCTTGAGAACTTCTCACTTCATAAAATCGATTTCTTGATCTCTCTTGGTGTATTTTCCAAATGACCCTCAAGACCCTTCTTATATATTCTTGTTGGGCAACCAACAAACTAGATTAACTCCTAATCAAAGACTCGGATCGTTTTGACTTTATCTTCGCCTTTTTCTAGAAGTTATACCCACAATTAGATTAATACCTATTAATATTTTAATTTTCCTAAGTTTAAACTTAGGAACTCCATTAAAAATATTAATTATTTTAATACAATCATCCCTAGGAGGAATTTCGCGAAATGGTTTCTAGGTTCTTTGGAATGCATGTGCCCAAGTGTTAGGGTCCCACCCCAACCCCCTTATTTATGTAGTGGGATCACATCATAATAAAGAGTCAATAAAGCCCATATTAATAATTGTAAGTGGTTAACCCGCTATTAATGACAGGACCACATTTAGTTGCAAATGGGCCTAGTATTAGATAGATGGTATTGATCCATGGTATTGCATGTATGAGTCATATATAAAGGATAGAGACTCCCTGCGAGGGGCGTCGTGTCTTATTTCTTAATCGAGCTCTGCTCTATTGGAGGTTGCCCCCTCGAAGAGGCCAGTGAACATTGCTTTCTGAATAATAAAATATTTGTTGTTGACTCTCACTATTCTATGTTCTGGGTATTTTTCTT
>APFE030734790.1:112639-137718 GCA_000404065.3 Pinus taeda | reverse complement strand
CACTTTTCCCTAGGCCAAAGATCAAAGCCTAAGGGAACCCCCTGTCCTCCGGTACCAAATTTCAACACTCCCTCTTACAGAGGAAGGTGTTCCTCACCACACCCATCTTGTCTCTGAAGTAAACATGCTTGCCCCGTAGTAAGGCTTTGGTAAGAATGTCTGCTACCTGCTCATCAGTGGAAATATACTCAAGCTTCACAGCTCCCTTCTGAACATAGTCTTTGATGAAATGATATCTGATCCCGATATGCTTTGACCTGTCATGAAATACTGGATTCTCCGTGAGTTTAATGCAACTCTGATATCACAGTAAATCACTGAGGGTCTCAACGGCTGACCAAATAAGCCAAAAAACATCTTGCGAAGCCAGATGGCCTCACAACTAGCTAGACTAGCTGCCATATACTCTGCTTTTGCTGAACTCAGTGCTACTGACTGCTGCTTCCGGCTGAACCATGACACTACTGCTGAACCCAACCCAAAACAGCACCCTGAAGTGCTCTTCCTATCAGAAGCACAACCTGCCCAATCAGAATCAGTGTATCCTACCAATCTCACTCCATCTCCCTGCCTGTAGTTCAGACCATAATCCACTGTCCCTGCAAGTACCGCAAAATGTGTTTTGCAGCCACCCAGTGAACCTTCCTAGGCTCACACATAAACTGACTCATCGTGTTGACTGCAAAACAGATATCTGGTCTAGTGTTGACCAAATACATCAAGGAACCAATCAGCTGCCTGTATAATGTGGGATCCACCAACTCGGAATCCGAAGCATGAAGCTTCTTCCAGTTGGTGATCATCGGTGTCGACATGGGTCTACAATCCTCCATGTGGAATCTGCTAAGGATGTCCACAATATACTTCCCCTGCCCCAGGAAGAAATGCCCTCCTCCTGCCACACCTCCAAACCCAAAAAGTAATGCATCAAGCCAATGTCTTTCATCTCAAACTCCGTCGCAAGATCTCTCTTGCAGTGCTCTATGAGTCTCTCTGCACCTGTAATGACCAAGTCATCCACATACAGCACCAGAATGAGAGGCTCCTCACCTATCACAATAAAGTAAATGTTCGGATCTGCCTCACTCTTTGTGAAACCCATCCCCTGCAAATAAGTGTCTATCCTGGAGTACCAAGCTCTGGGAGCTTGCTTCAGGGCATAAAGGGCCTTCTTCAGTCTGCATACATGGGACTCCTTCCCATGCACCTCAAAGCCCTGTGGCTGCTCAATGTCCACCTCCTCCTGTATGAAGCCATTGAGAAATGCGGTCTTCACATCCATCTGGTGGATCTTCCAACCCATCTCTGCTGCTATCGATATAATGGAGCGGATCGAAGTATATCGAGCCACGGGAGCGAAGGTCTCCTCATAATCAACTCCCTCTACCTGGGAGAACCCTCTAGCCACAAACCTCGCTTTGAATTTCTCATTGCTGCCATCTGCAGCATGCTTTACCTTGTAAAGCCATCTAGAAGTAACCACGGATTTGCCCTCAGGCCTCGGCACCACCTCCCAAACATCATTCTTCATGATAGAAGAATACTCCTCCTGCATGGCCTCTCTCCAGAACTGCTGGCTAGCTGCCTCCTCATAGCTAGAAGGCTCAGAGTCAAGGATGCTGGTAACCATTGCCATATAGCTACAAAACCTCTAAGGTGGTCTACTCTCTCTGACCGACCTCTTCGGCTCAGCAACAGATGTGGCATTTCTCAAGGTGTCCTGAAGCCACTTGGGCTTCCTCTTCCTTGAGCACACTTCTCCCACTGGAGAATGAAACTCCTTCTCCTCATCATCAGGGGCCTAAACTCCTGACTGTCTGTCTGCTGTCCTCTTGCCTGCACCTGAACCTGTATAAGCTGAGGTACCGTGTGAACTGTCCATCAGTGGACTCCCTAGTGAACTGCTCTGTGACCTGCTCGGAGCACCACCCCTCTGGCTCGATGAGCCACTGCTCATTGATGGACCTGACATCCTCATAGATGTACCTCCAGATCCTCTTGATCCTCCTGATCCCTGCCCACTGAATCCCTGTGACTGACGCAACTGCTGCTGAGGGTCTGGCTGATCCAGATACTCCAACTCCCGTGATCTCCTAAAGGCCCTGTCCTCCTCGAACTTCACATCCCGTCTGACAACAACTCTCCTCTGTGCAGGAATGTAAATCCGAAAGGCCTTTGAGGTCTCACTGTAGCCCACAAAGATACCCTTCTCTGCGGTGGGCTCTAGTTTGGTCCTCTTCTCCTTGGGTATATAGGAGTATGTAATGCATCCAAAGATATGAAGATGACCAATATCAGACTTCTTCCCAGAGAAAGCCTCCTTCGGAGTCATGTGCCCCAAGGCACGATGCAGACTCCTGTTCTGCAAGTAAACAGCTGTGTTGCAGGCCTCTGCCCACAAAAACAATGGCAACCCATGATCATGTAACATGGCTTTGGCAGCCCCTATGATGGATCTGTTCTTCCTCTCCGCAACCCCGTTCTGCTGGGGGTTGTAAGGAACAGTGAACTCCCTCCTGATACCTGCCTCCGCACAATAGTCAACAAAATCTCCAAGGGTGTACTCTCCTCCATTGTCCGACCTTAGGGACTTGATCTTCCGACCTGTCTGTGTCTCCACAAGAGCTCTGAACCCCTGAAACCGCTTGAAGACCTCACTCTTGGTCTTCAAAAAATAAATCCAAGTCCTCCTGGAGTGATCATCAATGAATAAAACATAATACTCATATCCACTCAAGGAAACATGAGACATCCGACCGCTCACATCAGAATGAATCAAATCAAGTATCTCAGTCGCTCTGCTGTCACTGTTGGGAAAAGGGGATTTGGCAAACTTGCCCATCGCACAACCTCTGCAAGTATCAAAGTGATCAGTACTGAAATCTGGCATACCTGTAGTGATCTCCCGCAAGGTCCTCAAGGCTCCATGATACATATGTCCCATCCTGCAGTGCCAAATCTCACACTGCTCAGAACTGCTGGCTCTGCTGTCGGTACTACTACTCAATGCCAAAAGGGGCTGGAATGCAAACTGTACACCTTTGCATGGCGTACACCTATCACTCTAGCTGACTCAGCTGGAGCGCCCCTGGGATACATCAACACCTGTCCTCCCTGAACAGTACCTCATATCCTCTGTCCTCCAAAGCTGAGACAGATATGAGGTTCTTCCTCATCCTGGCACATAAAGAACATCTGTCACTTTCAAGGGAGGTTTGGACTCCCTCTGAAATGTCAGTGTCCCCACCCCGACTGCTCTAACAACTCTGTCATCACCGAGTACTACCTCTACATCAGTGCCACTCTCTGAAAGCTCTGAAAAGTACTCACGGACTCTTGTCATATGACGTGAAGCCCCACTGTCTACATACCAGATACCTGTAGATGCTCCGCTAATCGGGGGAAAAGCATGCTCCCTCTAAACCTGTATGGCAGGTGATCCTGCACTAGAGGACTCACACATAGTGAACGCAAACTCTCGGTCAAAACGACCTGCAAAGTCCTCAATCTCTGCTGAAGCTGTCAAACTCTGGTCCTTCCCCTTCTTCTTCTTCTTCTCCGGACACACCACTGCATAGTGTCCCATCTTTTGACAATTCCAACACTTCACCTTAGAATAGTCCTTCTGTGTGTTTACCTGTTTACCTTTACCTTTGCCTTTGCCCCCACCACTGTTTGTGGAAGCCTGCTTCTTCCCTTTGCCTTTCTTGCCTCCTGCCACCAGTGCTACATCCTCATCCTGCTCAACTGGCTTGGCTGCCCCAAGCTGACCTTTCCTGATCTCTGTCTGAATGCAATCATCCAAAACCTCTCCCATGTGGGAAGGGTCTCACGAGCACAAACCCCATCAGCAAAGTTCATCCATGAACGGGGGAGGCCATTTACCGCAATCCGCACCAACTCAGTGGGTGTGGCCTCTCCAATCGCTGCCAACTCATCTCTCACATTAGTAATCTTAGTGAGATATCCAGCTGCACTATCATTGCCCATCTTAATGTTCTTCAGCTTCTCCTTCAGAACCATTTTCCAGTTCTCATTGGTACTATGGTAGAGATTGGACAATGCTGTCCACATCTCATGGGCATTGCTCTTTCCTCTCACATGAGGAATGAATGGTCTTTGATTCCCTCTAGAATCAGCCTCTTACCCTTGTTGTTCTTTTTATTATAAGCAGCCAACTAAGTAGCATCAGTAGGCACAACAACAGGGGTCTGTGTGGTATGCACATGATATCCCAGACTTCTGCCTCCTCAAAGATACTCTGCATTCTCTCCTTCCAAACGCTGTAAATTGTATGCCCATCCAACCTATCCTCCACCCTCAATCCCAATGACATCCTGCTGTCCTAAAACTGAAAATAGCACTGCTGTAGTAAAGATAAAACCTGCTGTTTATGAAAAATCAGCTTGCTGGAATTTTCTGAGTGAAAAATCAGCAGCTGTAATTTTTCCTTTTGCTGTCCCAAACTGCCCTTCAGCACTCAAGCTCTGATACCATGTAAAAATTTATGTTTTCCCACCCCGGTTTCCAGTTTCTCCTTATTTCTCCCATGTAGTTAAATGCCCTTTCCCATAACCATACATTCAACATGCTGAAAAAAATAAATTTGTTGAAAACACAAATTCTGAAAATTTTACAGAATGCTAGAAATTGCAGAAATAAAATCAACAGTAATAAACAGCCATTAAAACACATTAAAAAACTGATATTTTTGTCAATGTGACCCTGGAAAAACCCCCTACAACTCTTGGGGAAAACAAGTTTGAGAGCTCTTCTTTATTTCTCAAAAAGCCTTTTTACAGCAAGAAAATATTCAACAAAAATCAGCAAGCAAACTTTTACAACTTATCTCAGCCTTGTTGAAAAACTGCCCTGCTGAAACTTCGCTGTTGTTACTCCACTACTGAAACTCCGCTGCTGATACTCCGTAGCTCACTGTCCAGAAATCTCCCTTTCTCTCTTGCTCTCCTTCTCTCAATCTGCTCATGAAAGAATTGAATCGAATGTGATCTTTTCCTCCCTTAATATAACTCCAAATGACTTTTGGGTGATCCAAGTGACTTTTGGGTGATCCCTAAATCCAATCGCTGAAATAGATTTAGATCAATGGCTGAGCTTAAATACACATTTAAATCTCACTTTCTATTTTTTAATTCACCCCACTTTAATAAAGACCCACTTAGTCATTTATTTCCAAAGTCACTTTTCCTTTCTAATTTTTCATTGACTTTATAAAAATCACTTTAAAATTAGACTTAGTAACTTTATCACTTAAAGTCACTTTTAAATTAGATTTTAACTTTATAAAAATTATAAAGTCACTTTTAGGAGAAAAATTAAAATCTTTTGGACACTTTTCCCTAGGCCAAAGATCAAAGCCTAAGGGAACCACCTGTCGTCCGGTACCAAATTTCAACAATATATACAATCTTGTTAGGCTTATCAAGTTGTACAATGTCTACAGAAGATTTTTTTTCTCATGGTGAGTTTTGAAGTTAAAAATACGAGTTGAAAAAATAGCTTTTTGTTTTTTCCCTTTAGAATTTGATGATGTAATCTAATATTATTTTATTATTTCCACTATTCATTAGGAGGCCCAATTTAGACTTCAAAATTCCCCTAATGAATATAATGCTGGAATATGACGTGATTGTAAAACTAGAATATAACGTTGATTATAATGTTGGAATATGGATAAAGTATGTGAAAAAAATAATGGTGAATAAATTTGTGACGTCTATTGTTTTAAGTTTTGCCTTTACACACACCTCTCTCTACCCAACACTTCAGAAATCTTCTCAACTCCCACTATGCTCGGTTGCAGGTGATGGTTTTGTTTCATTGAAGCACTCTGAGCAAAGAAATCTCTATCGTCTGTACCTTAGCTGCCCAAATGTACTTCATCATGGCTTCCCTTGCCGTTATTGCATATCCTAGTAGTTCCCTAACATAGTACCAAATCATAGATAGAACTGCTTTCTCATGATGAGTTTTGAAATCAACTGCAAGTCAAGGGTTTCATCCCACAAATAGAAACCAAAAAGCAAGTAAGCAAGCCAATGATCACAGGGACAAACAAAAATGCATGTTGAATGAGCGTGGATTTGTGTGTGTGTATGTGTGAGTTTTTCTACGAGTATATAGGCATAAATAAGTATGTGTGTGTGCATCTATATGTGTTGTTATGTGCATCTGTATTTAGTTGTGTTCTCAATGAATGTACATGCATGTGTATATATACACATTTATTCTTATACTCACAAAAGCACTCATACATACATGCATACATATACATACATACACACACACACACACATATATATAGTCATAGACACACATTCACACACACGTTCTGCATATATTTTTATCCACCCCTACAACCACTAGCTTCCTTGTTGGCTCTTATGTGAGTGTTCTTTTTGAACCCTACTGTAGCAGATGTCTCCCATGTCACAATGACAATATGACATCCCCATTGAAGCTTGAGGGACATCAGCTTGAAATAATCCAAAACTTTGTTTCGTACAATCCAAATCCATGCCCAATAATCTCATTTTTTAAGGTCCGATCCATATTCACTATTTCTAACGATCCAATTTAAATTCTCTCTTATATTTTTATGGCATAAGATCTGCTACATAAACCTGTCCAGTAAGCTATCCTTAAAGTCTGACCAGCATATCTCACTAAGTTTTGGGCCAAATATTGATTTTCTACCTATATTAAATTGAAGAGTTCATCAAGCTAATCAACCTTGGCAGTCAAGGTTTTTTGTGGGCTAAGTTTCCAGTGAGTTGTGAAACTTCTAAAACTGGTTTCACAACCAAGGTTCAAAAGGTGCTTACAGGTCTACAATCAGAGGTGGGCCATACATGCCAAGTTATACAATATACACACATCAAATAGAACTGCAACTACTTGCCATGACAACAATCGATTAGTATTATTCTCAAAATATTTTATTTGGTGGTAATTCATTTATTCTGTAATCCTAGTTTTCATCAAAATTCTAAAATTTGTGGGCCAAATCTTTAGAATTAAAATACCACATATATACAATCTTGTTAGGCTTATCAAGTTGTACAATGTCTACAGAAGATTTTTTTTCTCATGGTGAGTTTTGAAATCAACTGCAAGTCAAGGGTTTCATCCCACAAATAGAAACCAAAAAGAAAGCAAGCAAGCCAATGATCACAGGGACAAACAAAAATGCATGTTGAATGAGCGTCGATTTGTGTGTGTATGTGTGAGTTTTTCTACGAGTATATAGGCATAAATAAGTATGTGTGTGCATCTATATGTGTTGTTATGTGCATCTGTATTTAGTTGTGTTCTCAACGAATGTACATGCATGTGTATATATACACATTTATTCTTATACTCACAAGAGCACTCATACATATATATACATACATACATACATACACACACACACACACACATATATAGTCATAGACACACATTCACACACACGTTCTGCATATATTTTTATCCACCCCTACAACCACTAGCTTGCTTGTTGGCTCTTATGTGAGTGTTCTTTTTGAACCCTACTGTAGCAGATGTCTCCCATGTCACAATGACAATATGACATCCCCATTGAAGCTTGAGGGACATCAGCTTGAAATAATCCAAAACTTTGTTTCGTACAATCCAAATCCATGCCCAATAATCTCATTTTTTAAGGTCCGATCCATATTCACTATTTCTAACGATCCAATTTAAATTCTCTCTTATATTTTCATGGCATAAGATCTGCTACATAAACCTGTCCAGTAAGCTATCCTTAAAGTCTGACCAGCATATCTCATGCCTAGCTAATTGGTATAGAGTTTCAATCCATATATTTATATTCAATATCCATATAGAGATCAGATTGTGTTTACTATTTCCTACCAACCTGTTGTAACATATTTAGTTTTGATAATTTAAATTTTCTAATATAATAGGTTTTAGTAATTTAGAAATAATAAATGGGTCTGAAAGAGTAAATGTGCCCTCAAAATGTAAATTTAAGTTTCATTCGCTGGTTGATTTAGTTAATCATGCATTTAAACATGATTAAATGATGTAATAAAGTAGATTCAAACATTGTTTACAAACAGATGAGAATGGATTTTTAGAAACTGAAAGAGGTTTTGTTGCCAACATCCTCATGTACAAAAACCTCTCTCGGTTTTCTAACATCTATTATGGTTTGGATATACACTCTCATAATGTTTAGCCTATTTTTCCAACTGTGTAATGTTCCTGTTTAAGCCACCTTTTTGCAGAACATATTGTGGATAATCAGAGATGAATCTTGGGAAAATGGAGGAGTTTTTTGTTCCTAAGATACTAGACTACAAAAACCTCTCTCAGTTTTCACACAGCTAGCTCGAATTGAGATATTCGAAGGGATGACTGGACCCTATTTTTCATCAATTCGGGAGGAAAAAGCTCAAAGACAGTTAGTGACTTGGAGGCCACCTCATCAAATATGAGTTGCAATCAAATTCGAATTTCTCTTCTTTATCAACAGAAATCCTCAAGGATAGTACCAGAACTCTTCAAATAGTTTTAGTTACCTTTATTTGTGTTCTATTTTTGTAATACAGTTTTCAAATATTTGTAATAGCTCTTGATATTTTTATCAAGATATTTTGTGAGGACATTGTATAAATACTTCATCAATTGAAGTAATATGTGTGGGCTTTTGATGCCAAGGCTCTTCACTTTGTACTAGCTTTTATTATAGTATTTCTAATAAAAGCCTTTCGGCTCCAGTTTGACAGAATTTTGTGTTTTCTAGTATGTCTTTCTAGTGTTTCATATCTTATTTCTACACATGTTCAAAGCATTTATATGAAGGTGTGGGTAAGTGTAGATTAAGTCTTAATCTCTCTGAAATCCCCTGTAAAATCATAACCTTTAGAAAAAGATTAGCTTATTGGATTGTTTGTCCAAGATAACTCCTCTTTGACTGGTTTTTGCTTTATGCCTTTTGATAGCCATTAAAAGATATTAGCTTATTGGATTATCTATCCGAAATAGCTCCTCTTAGAATTGTTTTCAATTTGGCCTTTAGTTTCCTTTGAATATATTTTGTTAGGCTGTAGAAATCTTCTACAGGCATCCAAATTTCCCTAGTCGTTAAGAAGTCTGTCTAATTGCTTAATTATTAGGAATCTCCTTACATTCTTCCATCATAATCCTTGAAAATCTAAGTCATTCTCTCAGGCTGGAATCTGAAACGTTCTGAAGTGACCCTGTGAGAGAGGCCTTTAATCATGGATAGGGATTGTCATTGATCGCCAACCACCCCCAACTAAAACCATAAATCTGGCCATTATGCTTCAAAGGCTGTTGTTAAGTGATAGGTGAACAACGTTAAACAAAGCCTCGTAACCACTAAGGGAGCCCCCTCTGGTTCAAGGGCCAGCTTCAACCTAAAGGTTGGTTGAGTTGGTTTCCTGGCGTAGTTTTTGCAGCCATGGACTACCTACAGGAAACAAGTACAACACAACCGATTGTTGAAATCTAATCTGAATGACTAGTAGCAAAATATAGACAGGGCACCTAAAAACATTCCTCAAGATTCAAACTTCCAACAACTGTGTATACTTCCCTTAAATTTTGGCATGATATAGCCCTTACTAACACATAACAATGACAAGATAAAATACATTTATTAATGTTTGATAAATGACCACAATAAGTAGGTTAATGGGATTTAAAAGTACACCTAGAATCAATACGTAACAGCAACTCCTAATGCTCCTCTATCAAAAGCAGCAAGATAGACAAGTTCAAAGCTAGAAGCTAAGAGATCAAAGAAAATAAAGAGTGCAATTGCAGAATGAACAGAACCATGACAAGTAGGAATGATGTCAAGACATGTTGAAACTGAAAGTCAAGGCTTGCTAAGGGGAGAGAGAAGAAGGCTCCTCAGCAAAGTCATCAATCACCATGAAGAAGCCAATGCATTGTCAAATAATGTTGCTTGGACAGTACCCTAAGCCGAGGGGGCATGGTTGAGTAAACCTATGGAGGAGCCCAACCTCAAGCAAGTCCATCACTCCTAACATCCAAGCCCAGGGCAAAGAAACCCCAAATGGAGTACATGCTACTTAGGTAAGCCTGAAGAGTTGCATCATGCATGGAGAGTATATGAACCTAGAATCTCCTAGAGGCTGATCTATCAACCAATCTAGTGGTCTTTATTCAAGAACTCCATAGGATGTCTCGTGGATGCCTATCACTCTATAGTTTGGGAGGAGATTGGGTAGAGAAGGGACTCACAACCTCATTAATCTACTATCTACAATGGTAAGTGCCTCTGCCTATTGTTTGTTGCCTTGTGTGCATTGAATAATAGGGAAGAACATCCTCTTAGAAGATTGTAATTGGGGAGGTCCATGCAAGCCCCGCAATCTATGTCGAACAATCTTCTTCTTGAAAATAGCTTGGCATCACTAGTTTGGATAATATCAGGATGTGGAGATAAGACAATACAATAGATAATTTTGGTTATGTTAAACAAAAGACCACAAAGGTACATCAGTGGGAGCCACCCAAGTCTTAATAAATGTAGTTGAGTTGAACCTCCCTCCTAATCTCATAATAAATAAGATATATGAAGATGATATGCTCCTTTCATTCCATCTCAAAAAGGTGGCAAAGAGCAATCAATGTCAACCCAGAGCCAATGAAATCCTACCCAAAAGGCCATGTGGGATCTTGAGGGCATGCATTTAGTATTTGTGCATATATGTAGGTCTAACAATAAGGTTGTCTTCCATCTAGAAGAAGTGCTCGATATAAAAAGATAACTCAAGGCTAAGACCCTCAAGGGTAGTCCATGTGAGTTGTATGTACAATTTGTAAATGACTCCTCCCTAATCACCTGATTCAATTCCTACTTAAATGGTAGAATATGGCCTAGAGCATTTAGGGAGTGCCTAAAGGAAGGAAGGTGATAAAGTGAGATGGCTATCAATTGTGATAACCCACAAACCTCTGAAACCCAACAATAGATCCATCAATGTGGCCTATAGAGGAAATAGCTTCAAAAAAGTACGGAGCAAAGTAGGTGTATCAATCCCTACCCCAAGAAGAGTTGTCTAGACTCTAGACTCTATGAAAGAAAGAGAAAGGTCTAAAGATGACCCCAAACTCTACTTGGATGATATGATAAGATAATTTTATTAATGTCCAACAAATGACCACAAAAGAAGGTCAATGGAACTAAAAGATACATCCACGTGGTGAACTAAGAAACTTTGTATTCGCAACACATGATGTGTTGTAACATAAGAGTCAAAACTTCATCTTAACACAGTCGTACCAAAGCAAGCTAGATCCATAGATCTTAGAACCCAAAAGAGGTAGGAGGTTTGGTGATCGTTTCCAAAAGTTGCATTTTGGTTTTGCGCATTATATCCTAGAAGACACCTTGGAAGCATTATTTCTCGGCAAGGGAAAGGGATCGATTGTTGATGTTTGTAGCTCACACAAGTACTTTTGCACAAGCCTAAGTGTCTAAGCGTGCAAGAAGTTGTCCACGTATCTCCTTTGGACACTTGCTCAAGTCTGAGCAAGTTGCTTTTGTAGCTTAGCCTAAGTTTCGACTTAGGAAAAGCACATAATCATTGGTTGGCTAATTGAGCACAAGTAAAATTAGGAAAAGTGAAATAACAACTTTAATGATTATGTTTGAATTTCAACCACTGATATCAAGTGGCGTGAGATGCAATCTCAGTCGTCAATCACTTTCGAGATTGTTGAGAAATCAATAGGGTGGCAATTAAGGTGATTTCTCTTTACTTGATAATTGCTTGTAAAGTTATGTTAGCTTCTTATTCCTTTTTATTATGTTATTTTCATCAAACAATTACCAAAACCTTAAATCATGAAGATCACAAAAGACAATGAACACAAGATGTAGGCTCCAAGCCAAGGCAAAAGACCTGCAAGGGGAAAACCCAGTAAAATCTTCTCTTCTTATAAAATCAGATCAAATAAGAAATCCAAGACCCAAACATCAAGGCCAAGACCTCCCACAAGATCCAAGTTAGCCCTCCTTCCAAGCTCTTCCAACAAGTCAAAGTCAACTCAAGTCAAAGCCTTCCAAATCTAGTCAAGTTTGAAGTTTTTTGTCCCTGTAGCAAAATTTCAAACCTATAGTAGATCTACAACTTCAGCCCCCGCAACTTCGCACGTGTGAGAGATTTAGGGCAGAATTTAAGGTAGAAAGTTTGATTCTTCTTTCTTCTTGATCCTCGTGCTCTCTCTCTCTCTCTTGACTTCTTGCTTTTCTTCACTTGTTTTTTGTTCTTCTTGGTACAAAAATAGAAACTTGCTTGCTTGCTTCCATATTAGGTCGAACTGTCATCTATTTATATACATCCAATAGGTCGAACGGGTCCCTTCAAGGGTCGACTTGGTCTTGTGGGGGCAAAATTTACATTTTTGACTCAAATAAATTTCTTTTGAGATAGAAATCCTAGAAGCATGAAGAACATGCTTGACCTAATTAACAAATTTACTTGAGCATGAAACCCATCTTGAAAAAATAATATTTCTTTTTCTTCTTTTGCTTTTTACATAAAATACATAATGATACAAATTATCAAGACCAAACTTAGTAACATTTCCAACACTCCCTCTTAACTAGGGAGGTATTCATAATTCCACAACCGGTACAAGCATACACTCAAAATGAAATATTCTCATAAGAAGAGTCAAATTGATAAGCCATTCTCAAGCATCAACATCATAACCAGCATTGTCAAATTGCAACATAGCAAAGGCCTTGACTTGACAAGCTCTAGCTCTCCACAAGATTAAAGCACAATGTTGGGAGGCATACATATGGACACCAACACCACAACCTCTCAAGACACATACCCCATCCGGATGTTCACCAGGTATGTCCTTCTAGGACTATTCTTATCTTGGATTCCCAATCCTCAAAAAATATCATTCCTCTTCGACCACTCTTATCTTGCATACCCTGTGAACTCCTCAAAGAGTGTTGGTCCACAAGACTACTTCCTATCTTGGATTCCCAATCCTCAAGGAGTACTAGTCCCAAATGCTTATCCAATTCTCCATTCTCCAACCTAATGCCTTCACTAGACTTATGGTTGTTAGTCTTGGTTTAGTGCATGACACATGGAAAATACGGTGTCCCACATCACTCCTCGTCAATTAGGAAGGTAATCTTCATTCCCTCTCAAACAGGGAGTAGATCTTGGCTCCCTCTCAACCAAGGAGACATAATCATGAACTATATCTTGTCTCGTATTTCATCAATAAACAAGCTACTTGTTCTTCCATGGAAGTTGTAGTTATCAGGGCTCCTATCTTGCATCATTGTATCATACTAGAGCTTCAACCTTCCTAAATGTCATGGAGCCAAACTCATTCTCAATTTATCTTCGTGGCAGGGTTCTCACCACCAACCTTTTACAGATCACTTTCCATCAATCATCTTTTATAGTATCAACATCATCAAAAGTATCTTACCAAACCAATCAATATAGAGCTAATCATAGTTCCCTCTATCCATCTAGGAAAATCAATCAAATCCAACATGACCAATAGGCTATCTCGTGAATTGCTACCTTTTTTGCCTTTACACATTTCTACCATATAATCCTCTAAGCCAATATCAGTGTTGTCCACTCAATCCAAGAATTGAGTTAAACCAAACAATTGTAGATACATCATAATATCTCGACTGTTATATTTTTAGTTTGTACTTCTAAAATATGTTCTTCCAGGTAGTCCAATCATATCTCAAACAAATCATCAATATCAAAGTTACCCAGTCATGATAGCCTCTTGTTGAGATGTCATGTTCTGCTACATGCTCTTTCTGAGATCAACATCCCTTTGCATGGTCTATCTTCAAACTAGAATCCTTCTTGCATGTTGTTTACCTTTCAATCATCAATCAATATGTTCATGGAATGAAACAATCACCAAGCTTCAATATCATATCCATCAAAGTCTTCACAACTCCCTTCGAAGTTATCGAACTTTTGTTCTTCAAGAGACCATATCAGATGTTGATCAATATCGTATGTCTTGCCCATCTATCATGCCTCTACATATTGAATAACCATGTAGAAGAGTCCTATCTTATCCAATCTTAACCAAGACATACCATGCTCATGCTACCAAGCACATTTCTGCAACCAACTCTTCCAAGAATATTTCTAAAGACATGAATTCTACATTCTAATGAAGAGCTAAAGAAAATATGCAGACCTTTTCCTTCATACAACCATCTAGTCAACTTCCTTTTGAACGAGTTGCCTCTTTTCTTGAAGATAATGTCTATGATGAGACTCGTTTCTCAAGATGAAAAATGCTTCAATTATACTTTCATGTTGCAACTCGACTATCTTCATATACGCAAGCTTCTTTGATGCTTGCTTCCATAATCTTCTTCTAGATATATACTCTTGCCATGTCACAATGATTCTTTCATATACTAAAAAACCTTCTCATAATGATGGTTTTATTATTGTCAAGGATCCTTGTGATTCTTTCTTGCTAGAAGATGTTTTTATAACAACATGATGCCACATATTTCCTGCATGAACTGTGAAGTGCTAGATGGTCCAAAAAGCCTTCTATCCTTGCTAGATGATTTCTACCAATGAGATGCAACTGACAGTGTAGACTTTAATCCTTCCAAAGTTAAATGCTTTTTTCCATGACGGCATAACTCGCAAAATCAAAGGTTCTTCAACAAATGTAATAGCATATGCTACTCTAATAGCCATCTTCTAAGAAAACGAAACTTAAAGTAAACTTGGTAGTGGTGGAGTTCTTTAATAATAAAGATCCTTAGAATCTTCTTTCTTCGGCTTCTTTTCAAGTTCCTCATTTTATTCAGCGATGTGAGCTCCACTCCTTTCCTTCCTCTTATTATTCTTCTTATTTTGAGGATCCTTGGGACAATCTCTTTAAAGTGTCTGTATTCATTGCATCCAAAGCATTGTACTTTGGACATATCTTGTCTTTCGTGTGGTTGATTATATTGTTTCTTTTAAAGTGTCCATATTCATTGCATCCAAAGCATTGTACTTTGGACATATCTTGTCTTCCATGTGGCTGATTATTATTGTTTCTTTGACGAGGTTCAGACCTTCCAATCTTTTCTTTCTTCTTCTTTAAACTAGCAGCAAATGCTTGAGACTTTTCATTTGGTTCGGTGTCATCTTTTGCCTTTAATCTTGTTTCTTCTAACATACACAAAGACCACAACTCATTGAAGTTTGAAGTGTCCCTTCTTGAATAGATACTTGTCACAAAACCTCTCCATTCTGAAAATAATGATGGAGTATACAAGTTGTTAATTTAGAATAAAAACAATTTCTCCAAGTCCTTGTAACTGATCCTTCAACTGAGAGACCATTATAAGATATGAGGTCAAGTCTTCATCCCTTGATAACCTTGTCTTGAAAGTTTATTCCTCAAAGATATTTTTTGACCTGTCCTACTCATAGAGTATAGTTTTACCAACTTGTCATAGATTGCTTTAGATGTACCCAAATCTACAACAAATGGAATAAGATGATCTTTCATTAATTCAATAAGAATCCTTTGAGCCCTAACTTCTCCTTTAGTGTACTTGGCCCATTCTCGAGTCTTATCCTTCTCTAGTTCTGCAACTTTGCCTAGAACATAGTCCATGACTTCATTTTCTACGAGAATCAAGTCTATTCTCTTATTCCACGCTTGGAAGTTTGTTGATCCATTGAGCTTATTGCCTTCTTTGCAAAATGAAGCCATTTGATTTGAAGATTGAGACATGGAGAATAATATAATACTTGTCAAAAGATAGACCTTGTTGATGATCTCTTCTTGATGCTTCCAAAGATTTTGATGATCCCAAGAGTTCTTAAAAGATGCCCTTGAATGATAACTCCTAGGATGGATGGCACGATGGTATCTTCAAGTTGCTTCAAAGATGAATGACGATGCCTTTCAAGAGTGTAGATGATGCTCCCAGGACTCTTGATGCTTCTTTAGTAAAGACTTCTATAGAGATGCCTTCCAAAATAAGTGATGATCAAAGAGCTTCCAAGAGAGAGAGATGTCCTTTTTCAAGATGATAATGTGTAATCAAGAGCCTTCAATGATGAAAGAGAGAGATTATAGGTTGATGTAGTAGCCTTCCTTCAAGATGAATGATGAACTTTGAGTCTTCTTCCTTGTGCCCTCCCATGTGTCCTTCCTTATACATCTGCGAATAATATCCTCCAAAGTATTTATGATGAAAGTCCTGTTGAATTTGTAACTATGGTCAGTCTTCATAATGTACTTGTGGTCACTTGATGTAATTATATTTATCATTGTAAAGCATATTTATAAATGCTTGAATCAAAGCAAAAATTATTTTTGAGTCAAAGTCACATTGCGACTTTTAAAAAATGTCAATTTGAATGTTTTAAATGAATTTTTTGGCTCCAAAAGTGACAATTCAACTTCCCTCCAAGTCAAGTTGGCCCTAGCCAAGAGACACGTCCATTCACCCTAGACAAACTACTATATAGAGTCAGCTCGAGCTCCTCATTTGGGCAACTCGCATTCTTCACTCATGACAGTTTCTAGGCAAAGGCACCAAAGGACAAGAAGGACGAAATCCTCTCTCTCTCTCTCTCTCTCTCTCTCTAGCATCTCGCACGTGTGGTTTGGTCTCTCTGTGGTCCGCACCTGTCTGGGGTAATTGTCGCTGGGGGGCCAAAATTATCTGGGTTATTGGGCAGTTATTGGGGACCAAAATTTTGGGCTACTAGATCAGCCAGGCAAACCGAAGTACAAGATCAATTTGGGTGACTTGACTTGGAGGAGAAGAACAGGTTTGACCATAGGTCTAACTGTGTCTCTCATTGAACAAGAAGAATTTATGTATTGAAAAGGTTGTTGGGCTTTTCCTCGTAGTGGGTTTTCCCAAGGTAAATTTTGTCTCTCTTTTGTGCATTGTGATCTCTATTGTTATATTGTTCTTCATTATTGAATTTATGAAGTATAATTGTTGAATGATATATTGGAACAAGTTAAAAGAAGATCTACATCATTATCAGAATTTCAAAAATATTGTGCTAACCCTAATTATACTAGAAAATCAACATGGTTTCAGAGCTTTGGCGACGAAAGGAAGGTGCATTGAGATCACTTTTGCAGGAACCTAGAGAGAGAATTTTGTTGAAGTCCTTGTATATTGGCATCTATGACTTTCTCCATGAAATCCGAAAACAAGTTAGAGGGAGCATCAAACTTCAAAGCTTGGAAGGTCATAATAGATCTTATTTTGGCCAAAAACAAAGTGTTTGATATTGTGACAAGAAAGACTATTGAACCAACCGATGCAGCTAGAAAATATAAGTTCAAGGAGGATGATATTACTGTTATGAGTCTAAGAATGGAGTCCATTAGAGATCATCTTATTCCCTACATTGCGAAGCATGATACCTCCAAGAAGATGTATGATGCCCTAATAAATCTCTACAATATCAAGAAAGTTCGTCAGTCGATGAGTTTGAAGAATGAGCTCCATAATACAAAGATGACTAGTGATGACACTAATGCTTCATACTCCTAAGGATTTCGCAAATCAAAGATCAAATTTTAGCTATTAGAGAATCTATTCCCGATCAGAACTTGTGACTACAGCACTCAATGGTCTTCCTAGATCATGGGGATGCATTTGCAGCAGGCATAAGCAATTGGAAAGAAGCTCCTTCAATTGAGAAATTATGGACATCATGTGCTCAAGAACAAGCAAGATTGATGAAAGAATTTCAGGCCCTAGCAGCTCGCTTCAAGAACAAGGGAAAGAAGAAGTTTCGACCTCAACATAAGAAGTCACGACTCAACATAAGAAGTCACGAAAAGGGTCTTCTTCCTCTAAGAAGAGGAAAGACTTTATCTAAGATACAATGCTATGGTTGTCAAGAATATGGACATTTCAAGAGAGATTGTCCTAATATGGCTAACAACAAAAAGAAAAGGGAAACAACATGCTTCCGCAGCAAAAGTTGAAGAAGGTGAAAAGTCGAAGAAGCCCAAAGGTGAAAAAGATTTCTCCAAATACTTCGCTTTAACAGGTCCTTTTGCAAATGACAATGACATGTGGCTGGTAGATAGCGGAGCATCAAGACACATGATCAGATAGCATGGGAATATTTCAAGCATGGCAAAAAAGAAGTTGTCTCGAAGGATTGAATTGGGAGACACTAACAGCGATGCAATCAAAGGAGTTGGAAAGGCATCCATAGAGTTAGAATCTCGTAACCACGTACATCTCAGCAATGCCCTTTATGTACCAGGTTTGAAAATGAATCTTGTCCCTATTTCTTGTTCAGAAAATAAAGGAGATAGGGTTGCCTATGTGGATGGCAAAGTATTTGTATGGTCAAAGCGCTCTAGAATGGATGATGCTAGGGTTATTGGGATTCGTGATGGAAAATTGTATAAACTTGTGAGTCAACTAGATCAAGCATTAGTTCATGACAAAATAGATCCAAGTGAACTATGGCACCAAAGGTATGGACATTCATTTTGAAGGATTGCCTGAATTACGTAATAGTGTCAAGGGTTCCTGAACTACAGATAAAGAACGATGGTGTATGCAAAGGTTGTGCTCTTGGGAAGAACACTAAGAAACCATTTCCAAATAGTGACAACAGATTTAAGGAAGCTTTGGATTTGATTCATTCTGATGTTTGTGGTCCAATGTCCATAAAATCACTTGGAGGTTCATTATATTACATAACCTTAATTAATGACTTATCTCGGAATACATGAATATATCTCTTGAAGTCAAAATATGAAATTGAAAACTTGACAGGTTAAAAGATCAAGATATTGATACACCTCAAAGGAGCTTGTTGCTTTCTGCAAGCAGACTAGGATTAAGAGGGACCTAATAGTCCCCTGTAATCCACAACATAATGGTGTAGCAAAACGAAAGAATAGTTCCATTGAAGAATATGTCAAGGCCATGATGCATGATTTGGACATGTTGTTGTTCTTATGGGGTGAAGCATCACGGACAGTTGTGTACATTCAAAATTGAAATCCTCATAGAGTTATAGAAGGTATGACACCTGATGAAGCCTTCTACAAAAAAAAGTTGGAGGTTGGGCACATGAGAATCTTTGGTTGCCTTGCGTATATTCATGTTCCTAAGGATAAGAGGAACAAGCTTAAGCCTTCAAGAAAGAAAGGCATTTTTGTTAGAAACAGTGAATCTTCAAAAGCCTACAGAATTCACATTCCAAATAGCGACGAATTGAGGTTAGCCGAGATGTCACCTTTGATGAGAAAGTGGCATATTGGAGGTCTAAGGAAGCCTCCATAGATTCCTTGGAAGAAGTAAAACAAGAAGCCTCAAGGGAGGAGCACTCGAGTTCTACAAGATGTACCAGAAGGCCAGAAGGGCCTCAAGATCCAACAAAACCAATCATAGTTCCAGAGATCAAGAAGAGACGACATGGCTTATAGATCCACATTAGAAGAGGCAGAAGGACATGCAACTCTTGATGGCACATCTAGAGAAGTGAAGAAACCCAAGAGGTTCTCTAGCTATGCAGCTCTCATGAAAAAACTTATTAATGAAGAACCTTCCACATATGAAGAAGCAGTTAGCCAGCAGGTGTGGAAGGAAGCAATTAATGAAGAGTACCAATCGATCATGAAGAATGATGTCTGGGAGATCATGCCAAAGCTTGAAGGGAAGTCAGTGGTGACTTCAAAATGGATCTACAAGATAAAGCATGATGCAAATGGTAGTATTAAGAAATACAAGGCGCAAAATGATGTATGGAAGATCGTGCCAAAGCCTGAAGGGAAGGCAGTGGTGACATCCAAATGGATCTACAAGATAAACCATGATGCAAATGGTAGTATTAAGAAATACAAGGCACGGTTCTTAGCTAGAGGATTCTCCCAGGAAGAGGGAGAAGACTACGATGAGACTTTTGCTGCAGTTGCCAGGTACACCTCCATTAGATCCATAATTTCACTTGTCGCTTCAATGGGATGGAAATTACACCAGATGGATGTAAAGACTGCTTTCCTCAATGGAGTAATTGAAGAAGATGTGTACATAGAGCAACCTAAAGGATTTGAGGTAGATGAAAAGGAGTCTCATGTTTGCATATTCAAGAAGGCCTTGTATGGACTCAAGCAAGCTCCAAGAGCTTGGTATGCTCATATCAACAGTCATCTAACAAGATTGGGATTTGTCCAAAGCGAAGCCGATCCAAGCGTTTACTTTAAGGTTCTAAAAAATGCACCTGTGATCTCATTATTATATGTTGACGATTTGTTTCTGACAGGTGCCAAACCTCTTATCATTCAGTGCAAAAAGCAGTTGGCCTCTGAGTTCGACATGAAGGATCTTGGGTTGATGCACTATTACTTGGGATTAGAAGTATGTCAGAAACCTAGCGATGTCTTCCTTAGTCAAGGAAAGTATGTGATAGAGATCTTTCAGAGATTTGGTATGATGGATTGCAAATCCATGGCGACTCCTATGGTGACTAATTTGAAGAAGTTAAAAGGCTTTGATTCCAGATTGATAGATCCATCTATGTACTAGCAGTTGATTAGTATGTTGATGTATTTGGTTAACACCAAGCCAAACAATTGCTTTGTTGTGAACACCTTAAGCCAGTTCCAGGTAGAACCAAGACATGAGCATTAGATTGCAGCAAAGCACATCTTGAGATATTTGTTGGTACAGTAAGCTATGGCTTGAGGTATGTTGCAAACAAGGATGTACAGCTTCAGGGATATACAGATGTTGATTCGGCAAGAAGTGTTGAAGACAAGAAGAGTACCTCGAGAGTATGCTTCAGTTTGGGATCCCCTATGATATCGTGGATGAGCAAGAAGCAAAGGTTGATTGTACTCGGCACTGCTGAAGCAAAGTACATCGTAGCCAATGAGGCCTATACCAAAGTCGTCCGTCTTCAGAAGTTATTTGCAGGATTATTCGGCTAAGAGTTGGAACTGACGGTGATACACTATGATAATCAATGTTGTGTGAAGCTTTCAAAGAATCATGAGTTCCATGACAGGTCGAAGCATATTGAGACCAAATATCAATACATCATGACATGGTGCAAAGGAGAGCAATAAGGCAAGTACATCTCTACTGATGAGCAGACAATTGATGTTCTAATGAAGGCGTTGTTGTGGGACAAGTTTGTGTACATCAAAGACAAGTTGGGGCTCATGGAGATCACCCCTCTCGTTGAGAGGGAGTGTTGATTTGTCTGCCACATGGATGGACATTCTCCCAAAAGAGAGAATGGATCCAAGAGACCCGGAGGGCTCAACAAGCACTGTTGAGTGAGTGTCTCTTGGAGGAGGTCCTTGATCACACACCAGAAATGGTGAAGTGAGGTCCTAGACCCTAATCACAAACCAAGCATGGTGGAGTGAGGTCCTTCAACATCTGGATCCTGATCACACATCAAAAGGGTGGAGTGAGGTCTTGGACCCTAATCACACACCAGGTAGGGCAAAGTGAGGTCCAATTCAGCATCTTGACCCGATCACTAACCAGGAAGGGGTTGACTGAGGTCTTGGCCCCAAGTGCTCACTAGGAAGGGTGAGTGAGTGCGTGCTAGTTGAGGGTCTCAGCATTTTGGCCTAGGTGGTGGCCATGGGATTTGAGGGCTGATCACTCTAGAGGAGTGAGTCCTCATACGTTGATGACATTTCCATGGGTTTGGTATCGCCCCGGATATGGCCTCTACCGGATGTTGATGATAGATGATGACACTGGAAATAATTCTTTAGAGAAATTTATATAATTTGAGAACATCTATGACGATAATTATGGATACCTCCCTAGTTAAGAGGGAGCGTTTTATTTGTAACCATGGTTGGTCTTCATAATGTACTTGTGGTCACTTGAAGTAATTATATTTATCATTGTAAAGCATATTTATAAATGCTTGAGTCAAAGGAAAAATTATTTTGACTCGAAGTCGCATTGCGACTTTTAAAAGATGTAAATTTGAATTTTTAAAATGAAATTTTTGGCTCCAGAAGTGACAAGTCGGCTCCCCTCCAAGTCAAGCCGACCCTAGCCAAGAGACACCTCCATTCACCCTAGACAAACTACTATATAAAGGCAGCTTGAGCTACTCATTTGGGCAATTCACATTCCTCACTCAAAAAAAAATTTGGGAAAATGCAGCAAAGGCCAAGAAGGATGAAGACTGACGAAAAAGGAGAATGAAATCCTCTCTCTCTCTCTCTAGCATCTCGCATGTGTGGTTTAGTCTCTCTCTCTCTCTCTATGATTTGCATCTATCTAGGGTAACTGTTGATGGGGAGCTAAAATTTTTTGGGTTACTGGGCAATTATTGGGAATTGAAATTCCGAGCTACTAGAAGGCTGAAATTTTTGGATCAAACAGGCAGAACGAAGTGCACGATCAGTTTGGGTGACTTGACTTGGAGGGGAAGACCAAGTTTGAGCATAGGTCTAGGTGTGTCTCTTATTGAACAAGAAGAATTTCTCTATTGAAAAGTGTCAAAAAGTGTAACTAGGTTCGGTCTTCATAATGACATGTGGAATCCTAATTTTATGTAATTGACGTAAAGAAAAAATATAAAATTATTTTTGTAATGCTTAGGTCATGGGTTTCATGCTCAAGGAATTTTAATTTTAGTTAAGGCTCCCATTGTGAGCCTTTAGGATTGGTCATCATGTCATAAAGTCTATAGAGTCAATGTCAAAGATGAAAAGACCCATTTGGGCATGTAATTTTGTTATGAATATAATTCATAACAATTAGCTAAATAAAATAAATATAAATATTAAATAATTAAATATTATTTAGGTTAATTAGTCATTAAATTAAGTGAAAAGGCATGTCTAAAAAACATGCCCATTCACAAAAGGTCACCTGCTGAAATATAAAAGCAGGGTCCTCATTGTACATTCAAATCATCTTATACATATTTTATATAATAATAAATTATTATTTTAAATACCTTCTATGTATTTTAACATTCAAGTTTACAAGCTATCAGTCTTTTGTGCTTCAGCATCGTTTTATGCTATAGTGGTATCAGAGCCATGGCATATGATATAATCATGCAGGGCTTTGAACACAGTTCACCGCACAATTAGCCCTTACGTTCATATTCTGATTACGTTGAACAGTTTAGTATTCAAGAAGCAATTCAACGACTAGAAAAATCTTTTGCAGAAGTTAAAGAATGTTGAAACAAGATCAATAATAAGGGAGATGATCTAGGTGAGGATTCAAATAAAGTTGATCGTGATGAGAATGAGGATTATCTAGACCAAAATAATGATTCTAATGACATTGATATAGATCAAGAAGATTTTGTTCAGAATAATGATAATTAACACAAAAATGTAATAGATAATGATCCAGATGAACAATATCATAACAAGGCGGAAAATGTTGAAAACGATGAACAGCATGCCCACAAGCCCTTTACTCAAGAATGGTTTGACATTAAAAGAGCCATTCCGCAGAGAGAATTAAGAGAAGAAATGAAACATTTCACTGAACTTCGTAGATTTCCGGCAGAGACTGTAAATTCTGACTATTCAAGAATTTTGGGCAAGGAAGACATGAAGCGACATTTATTGGAGTTACTCATATATTGAAACATGAAACACGATGTTGTCAACCCATACACCCATCAGCCCTTCGACATTAAGAATGCCATCCCTCATTCCCATCTGAGGCTCGAGGTTATTCCCGACTACACTAAAGCCTTGAGCAGCAAAAATATGAAGGAATCCCTACGCACTATGCCATGCCTGGACCTGCCATTCTTAGATTAAAATACAAGGAGAAAGCTCAAGCGGGCCTTTCTGGTCCATCAGGTTTCTACCCTCATTGTTCTAGATAAAGATGGCAGAATTGTAAACTCTTATGGCGTGGAGTATTTTGAAGAATTTGGTGTGGAGGGCTATCCATTCACTACAATAGAGGCAGTGAGGAGATCTGTGGAGAAATACAGGAGCAGTGAAGTGAGCATGACTGGGCATTCACTGGGTGTTGGCGTGGCTTTGTTGGTTGGCAAAGCCTTTGTAATGGAGGGCATATTCGTTGTCCTCTTCCTGTTGCTCGATTGGGACGCCATCATTGTCGTCCTCATCGTTGCCCTGAGGCATCATTATGTCACCATCACCATCCCTCTGCTCTTGGTCCTCGTCATCTGTGTCTCTATTTATATCACTTTCAACACCATGATCGGGCAAGGGGATGGAGATGGTGGTAGAGCGAGGTGGAGAATGGACATACACATATTCAGATGGGAGTTGAAGGCTAACTGTTTTTGCACGCTCTCGTTTTTCCTTGGAGCTGCTAGCAGAGTTTGCCCATGCCCTGTTAGCCCATCCGAATTGCTGCAACAATTCTCGCACCCACACACAAGAGCACAAGACGCCACTCCTCGCATGATATGGGAAATTGTTGTGCATCCCCTGATGGGCGTAGGTATAAAACGGAGAATTATGCTTGATGAGTGTGAGGCATTTGTCGAGTATGGTCCAACACAACCCCGCCTGCAAACCATCTATCGCGTTCTCTGTCACGGGATCCAGAGGAATAATGACAAACAGCCAGATGATGATGATAAGACACTGGATCGTTCTATTAAGAAAAGTAAAGAAAACCATAAATGCAGTCCCCATCATGATATTCATAAATGGCCCGGTCCCCAACATGAAATCCAGAAATGGGTTCCCCATCTTTATCTAAACTGAGTCTGATATGGACCGTGTAGCTATCAAAGTGTATGTGGTTCCCAAGGGTTCCACGAATCCTTTGGAAGCTCATGGTCTTCATCAATGGTGGTCTCTAGAATCAAAGCCCCGAATGGCTTTCGATGGGAATACATTGATACATCACCAACTCTTCCAGTTCAGCCACGGCGGAGGCGTTTAACACATCAGTCCAGGCAAAAACGGCGTGGCCTATCAACATTGGGTTTTTCAAAGGACGCATCTTCTGCCCAAGAATCAATTCGGAAATGGTGATTTGGTCAGGGCTTGTTAAGTTATAAAGAAAA
>APFE030734790.1:99467-112067 GCA_000404065.3 Pinus taeda | reverse complement strand
TTAATAAAATAAATATAAATATTAAATAATTAAATATTATTTAGGTTAAATTAGTTATTAAATTAAGTGAAAAGGCATGTCTAAAAGACATGCCCATTCACGAAAGGCCACCTATTGAGGTATAAAAGCAGGGTCCTCATTATACATTCAAATCATCTTCTACATATTTTATATAATAATAAATTATTATTTTAAATACCTTCTGTGTATTTTAACATTCAAGTTTACAAGCTATCAGTCTTTTGTGCTTCAGCATAGTTTTTATGCTACAAATTTATTGTAAAGACCATGACCATGTCACAAGGTCACCCTAAAGTTGGCCTTAAGATAATTCTAGAAAGGCAAGTCAGCCTTGTCACTGGGAGATGTTGACTCATTTTGAGGAGCAAACCACTATACATAGGTAGCTCGACCTTCATTTGTAGATAGAATTTCAATCAAGGATAAGAAGGCAAAAAGAAGTTCCAAGTTCATGAAGAAGGAAGCCTATAACCAAGCGAAGGAAGGAGGAACATAATCAAGGATATTTTCGGATCTGATCCACTCTACACATGCGAGGAATAGATGTTGTCCACTGCAGAAGAAGCCAAGGCATGACAATCAAACTTGAAGGTCGGATCAAGGTAAAAGATAAGGTGGATCTCAAGCCGAGTTGCCAAAGAAGGAGTCTCCATCTAGAGCAAAAGATAAATCAAGGTTCAAAGTTGGTCAACCACACGTGTTAGAGTTTCTGAATCAGGACTAAAAGTTGCAGATCTAAAGAATAGTCAAGCTCGTGAGAAAAGAAAGAAGTTTCACTATCATTGACTCAAGGAAGAACAAGTTAAATCAAGAAGGCTTGTGACTTGGTTTTGGAGAGGTTGTTGTTTCAAGGGTCTTGGTCGGGGTCTTGGTATTCGTCAATTGAAGCCTCTATAAGAAGAAGAATTTGTTTTGGGTTTTCCCCTCAAGTGGGAGAGGTTTTTTCCCTGGCTGATCGTCTATATTTTGTGTCCCTTGTCTCTTTATTGTTTATGCTATGGTGGTTGTTTGATGAAAAAGAACACCATAATAATCTAAGTAAAGAAAACATCCTAATCTAAGTAAAGAAAACATCCTAATCTAAAGAAGTAAAAGGAATTCACAAGCAGTTATTATTGATAGAGAAATCTCCTAATCTTAATGCCCTAAATTGCTCAACATGGTATCAGAGCTAAGGTGACAAAATCAAGGAAAGGGCATCTAATCAAGGGACACTCAAGCATTCAAGGACCAAATCTCGAGGAGGTCATCAAAGCAAATCTATAAGATCATCTTGAAGTCAAGATCTACAAAGAAGTGTCAAAACCCTAGATTGAAGAAGAAGTCTTCATCAAAAGAAGTCCTGGGATCCTCGCTCAAGTCATCATCAAAGAAAGGGACCTCAAAGACCCAATTTCCACTTAAGAAAGGAAGGACTTGGAGTTAAAGCATCTTGAAGACTGCTCATCCAAGGGTAGCTAGATCAAGGGCATTGTCATCATCAAAGATATCAAGGAAATCTCCTTCTCTTTGAAGCAAAGGATTTCATCTCAAAAGAAAATCCTTATCCCTGAAAAAGATCATCCAAGAAGCATCAAGCCATCATCAAGAAGTCATCAATCATCATCAACAAAGGGATCAAGTTGAAGAGTTCATCTTCACTTGACAAGTAAGTATCTTTATTCCTCTAAATTAAATTTAGTAGAATGACTTCATTGTGCAAGGAGATCAACAAGTTGGTTGGGTCATCGAACTTCCTTGCATGGAAAAGGAGGATAGACTTGGTCCTCAAGGAAAACGAAGTTGTTGATCATGTCAATGGCAAAGTCTCCAAACCATATGAAGGGAAAGCACTATCTAAATATATGAAAAAGGATCTAAAGGCCCAAAGGATCCTTATAGAATCCATCAAGGATTCCCTCATCCCATATGTAGCAGAGTTGGAGACATCAAAAGGGATATATGATAGGCTACTAGAATCAAGCATGACAGGAAAAATCATATCACTAAGATTTGATCTATGCAAATTGAAAGCATCAAAGGATGAAGGGATATCTACATGTCTCACAAAAGCATCTTTAATAAGGAATCAACTTCAAGATCTAGGAGAGATGATATCCAATAAAGAAATGATTACCATTGTTCTAAATGCTCTTACTAATGAACAAGGAAACCTTGTATCGAAGGCCTATGAAGAGGAGAAAGCTATCCCATTCAATAATTTGTGGTCACAATGCAAGAGTGAAGAAAACAAGTTGAAGTCGAAAAGTGATACAGGATCAAATGAGCAGGGTCAAACATTTGTTGTTATGTCAAGAAGCAAAGGGATATTTAGCAAGTATGGTCCTCAGAAAAAGAAGAAGATCAATATGTCTCAGATCCAATGCTATGGATGTCAACGATATGGGCACTACAAGAGAGATTGTCCTAAGCTCAAGAAGGACAGCAACAAACGAAGAAGAGAAGAAGCCCATATCAACAAAGAAGTGGAGGAAGCTGAAAAGAAGAAATCCAAGAAAGAGGAAGTAAAAGATCTCCACTGTGACTGAGATGTCTTCCTCCCCTAATTCTTTTCAAGTTTTTGTTTCAAATTTTCCTGTTGTAAGATATGGCAATCATGAGTCACTAGGGAGCATGATAGGATGCATCATGGCATCATAGAAGCACTGATAGCAAGAGCTTGTGATCATAGAGAAGCATGAAAGATAGTTGAAATAAAAGTTTATGGCAGTCACCTATGGACAATTATAGCTCCTGGTAACCTCATTAGAAGCACAAGTGGTACTTATGGGAAAAGGAAAAAGTTACCTAGTACAAAGCTCATCATACATCAATCAAAAGGAAGCATTTGTTGGATGAGGATACTTAAGATTCTCTACTGAAATCTTCATCGGAAGGTTCACCAATTAAAAGGAAGTAAGTGTTTCATCAAGAATTCCAACTTGTGGAATTCATGGGATGATGGTATGATGACAAAAGAGGTGAAGCAGATCAAGGGATTGAAGTTCTTTCAATCAAGGAAGTTGCTAAAGGAAGTCTAGATGACCTAAAGGAAAATGAGGTACGTATGCTTGTATTCGAAATTGTAGAGTCGCGTCATATGGTTGCAGGTAACATCAATGAATGCTATACCTCGAGAGCATGATCAAAAGGAAGGATCTCCTCCTTTGAAAGGATGCAAGAAGGCATGGGTCATACATAAACTAGATGAAATCAACATAATATGTCCTCATATAAAATATGAGGTGGTTGACAATGGTTGAAGTAACTCTAATTGAAAAGTTCCTAGGAAGAAAAATGTGTGAAGAAAGAAAGGAAGAAATCGTGGAAAATGCAACTATGAAGAAGGCAATCAACATCCAAGGACTGAAAGATTTGACTAGGATGTCTCCATGAAAGATACAATGACTCCAATGAAGTCTAAAAAATAAAGAGACCCTTGATAGTATATATCTTTTGGAGATATGTCAATATGTGGGATGTTGACGCAAACTGGAAGATGTCATAATGAAAGACCATCACAAAGGTAATTTTGATTTAATGTTCGTTTCCTATTTTTGAATAATATTTGGATGGGCTTATGCAGGGTTGCCAAGGGAAGAGTTGTGGATGTCTTCCACCACTGATGACCATTAAGCAAGATGAAATATCCTTAAGGAAACATGGCATGAAGAAGGCAGCATGGCATGAAGGAACACCAAATATGGACTAATGGATCACTTTTCAATGAAAGGAATGATGACATGACTGACTCATGGATGAAAGTGATGGATGGTCTGTTGAAAAGTGTAACTAGGTTCGGTCTTCACATGACATGTGTAATTATGATTTTATGTAATTGATGTAAATAAGAAAAGTAAAATCATTTTTGCAATGCTTGAATCATGGGTTTCATGATCAAGGAATTTTATTTTATAGTCAAGGCTCCCATTGTGAGCCTTTAGGTTTGGTCATCATGTCATAAAGTCTAATGAATCAATGTCAAATGAAAGACCCATTTGGGCATGTATTTCATTGTAAAAGAAAATTTGTGAACCCTCCAAGAACATATCACAAGGTCATCTTGAAGTCGGTCTAAAGAAGTTTCCAATAGGACATGTCGGCCTAGGCAGAAGTTCAAGTCGGCTTATTTTGGATGCATTGATCACTAGATATAAGCAGCTTGGCCTTCATTTGGTGACAAGAAATTTGATCAAGCAATCCGCAATAGGAAGAAGTGCGAAGATCACAAGGAGCAGCCTGGATCAATCTCATAACCAGCGAAGTGAAAGGAAAGAAGAGCGAAGAAGTCTAGCACTATTTTTGGGTATTTTCTCCACACGTGGCAGAAATTAGGGCTTCTGCAATAAGGTTATAACAGTCCCTAGAGAAACCATTAAGGAAGTCACCAATCATCATTTTTGCTAGCCGAAGCCTTGAGGAAAAAGTCTCCAAGTTAAGCGAAGGAGGAAAGCATCTCAAATTTCCCTCTAACAACTCACACATGCGAAATCGCAGAGGTATAAGCATGTCGAAGATTGCAAGTCTGTGGAAAGGAGCCGAAATTTCAGAGTAACCAAGATCAACAATGCACGAAGGCAGTTTGACTTGTGTTGACTTGGGCAAGAAGAAGAAGCAATGAAGAAGGATCTTGTGACTCAGTGTTGGAGAGGTTGTTGAATCAAGAGTCTTGGTCATGGTCCTCATCAATTGAAGTCTCTAGAAAAAGAAGAATTCGTTTGGGTTTTTTCCTCTCAAGTTGGAGAGGTTTTGGCCATCGCTGCTCGCCTACATTTTGTGTCTCTCGTCTCTTTATTGTTTATGCATTGGTAGTTGTTTGATGAAGAAGAACACTATAATAATTTAATCAAAGAGAAGATCCTAATCAAAAGAAGTAAAAAGCATTCACAAGTAGTTATCATTAGAAAAGAAATGACCTTAATTGTCATGCCCTAGATTTCTCAACACGGTTTCAGAGCTAAGGTGACAAATCACGGAAAGGGCATCTCATCAAGAGACACACAAGCACTCAAGGATCAAATCTCGAAGGATATCAAAGTGAAGTCAAGATCTAGAAAGAAGTGTCAAAACCCTAGATCGAATAAGAAGTCTACACCAGAAGAAGTCTTGGGATCCTCGGAAGACCACAAAGACCCTACTCAAGTTGAAGGGACTTACAAATCATGTTTCTTGAAGACTATTCATCCTAGAGAAGCACGATCAAAGACATTGTCATCATCTTCAAAAGTTCCAAGGCAGTTTCCTCTCGTTGAAGCAAGGACCTTACCATTGAAGAAGATCATCCAAGAAGCATCAAGACATAATCAAGAAGTCATCATTATCAACAAGAGCATCACCATCAAAGAATCTAAAGTGATCACCCTCTTTGTGGGGAGAAGGATCATTCTTGAAGAGAACTATCTTCATTAAGGAGAAGTTTTCTATCAACTATATCATCATCAAATTCAAGGAGGAAACAAGTGGAAGAAGCGTCTTCACAAGTAAATATATTTATGTATGAATCAGTCAAAAAGTATTTTTGTAAGGAAAGCAACAAATTGGTTGGGGCTTCAAACTATCTTACATAAAAGAAGAGGACAGATTTGAATCTCATTGAAAATGAGGTTATCGATCATGTCAAAGGATCTATCACCAAACCATCAAAAGAAGATGCTCAAGCACTTGCAAAGTTTATGAAAGGGGAAGTGAGGGCTCAAAGGATTCTCATAGAATCCATCAAGGATCCCTTCATTCCATGTGTATCTAAACTCGACACCTCAAAAGAAATATATGCAAATTGGTAGAGTTGTTTTCAGTAAGCACTGCAGGAGAAGTTATCTCTCTAAGGCAAGAACTCTACAAGCTATGGAAATCAAAAAGAAGAAGGAATAACCTCATACTTTATGAGGATATCTGAAATAAGGGATCAACTTCAAGATCTAGGTGAAATAATGTCTAACAAGGAGATGACTATTGTAGTACTAAATGCACTACCAGAGGAGTGGAGTAACTTTACTTCAAGTATTTATGGGAAGAAAGAAGCCACTCCATTCCAGAATTTATGGTCTCTATGTAAAATTGAAGAAACAAGGTTGAAGGCAAAAACTAATGTAGGATCGAGTGAGAAAAATGAAGCATATGCTACTATGGCAAAGAGAAGAGGAAAATCTAGGAAATTTGGTCCTTAGAAAAAGAAGAAGAACATGGCTAAAATTCAATGCTATGGATGTCAAGAATATGGGCATTACAAAAGAGATTGTCCTAAGCTCAAGAAGGACTAACAAAAGAGGTAGAGAAGAAGCCCATGTCACCGAAGAAGTGGAGGAAGCTAAAAAGGAGTCCAAGAAAGAGGAAGTAAAATATTTCTACTGTGATTGAGATAGTCTTCCTCACCTAGTTCTTTTCAAGTTCTTGTTTTCAAGTTTTCTGTTGTAAGATATGGCTATCATGAATCACTAAGGAAAATGATAGGATGCATCATGGCATCATAGAAGCATTAAAAGCGAGAGTTCAAGATCATAGAGAAAAATAGTTGAATAGAAGTCTATGGCAGTCACCTATGGAAGGATATAGCTCTTTGTAACCTCGTTAGAAGCATAAGTGGCACTTACGGGAAAAAGAAGAAAAAGGTCATCTTGCACAAAGCTCATCATACATCAATCAAAAGGGAACATTTGCTAGATGAGGATACTCAAGATCCTCTATTGGAATCTTCATCGAAAGGTTCACCAATCAAAAGGAAGCAAGGGTTTCATCAACAATTCCATCTTGTGGGAATTCATGGGATGATGGTATGATGAAAAAAGAGGTGAAGTGGATCAAGAGATTGAAGTTCTTTCAATCAAGGAAGCCACTGAAGGAAGTCTAGATGACCTAAAGGAAAATGAGGTATGTATGCTTGTATTTGATATTGTAGAGTCATGTCATATGGTTGAAGGTAACATGGATAAATGCTCTATCTCTAGAGCATGATCAAAAGAAAAGATCTCCTCCTTAAAGGATGCAGCAAGGCATGGATCACACATGAAATCAACATAATATGTCCTCATATGAAATATGAGGTGGTTAACAGTGATTGGAGGAACTCTAATTAAAAGTTCCTGGGAAGAAAAATGTGTAAAGAAACAAGGTAAGAGATCGTGGAATATGCAACCATGAAGAAGGCAATCAACATCCTAGAACTGGAAGATATGACTAGGATATCTCCATGAAAGATATGAAGACTCTGATGGAGCTTGAAAAAGAAAGAGACCCTTGACAGTATATATCTTTTGGAGATGTGTCAATGCGTATGCAAGATGCTGATGCAAACTAGTGGATGTCGTGATAAAAGACCATCACAAAGGTAATTTTGACTTAATGATTCATTTCTGAATAATATCTAGATGGGCTTATGCAAGGCTACCAAGGGAAGAGTTGTGGATATCTTCCATCAATAATGACCATGTAGCTGGATAAAAGATCCTTAAGAAAACATGGCATGAAGAAGGCAACATGGCATGAAGGAAGGCCAGATATGAACTAAAGGATCACTTTCCGATGAAAGGAATGACGACATGACAACTCATGGATGAAAGTGATGGATGCCCTGTGCCCTATGAAGAAGTCCCAAAAGATGTAGACTCTACGACAAAGAAGAAATTCATGACATTGAAGAAAAGAGTTCTACAAGCAGTTGGTTGTTCCATGATCTTCAACTGAAGAGTTGTTGAACGCAAGTCCCTAGTCAAGAGGGAGCTTGATCAAGTCCCTGGTTAAGAGTACATTCCTTTATAGGAATGGGTAGTTCTACAAGCAGTTGGTTGTTCCATGATCTTCAACTGAAGAGTTGTTGAACGCAAGTCCCTAGTCAAGAGGGAGCTTGATCAAGTCCCTGGTTAAGAGTACATTCCTTTATAGGAATGGGTACATTCCTTCAGTGGAATGTATATGTCCTCCCTAAGTTGTGAGGGAGAGATAGAAACATCATTCTTGTCTTCACTTGGGAAGACAGAATGGAGGATTGGGTAAATATCTAGCATCTGATACTCTTTCAGGATGAGTTAGGGAATCCAAGATAAGGGTAGTCGTAGAGGATTGATATTCTTTGAGGACTGGGAATCAAAGATAAGAATAGTCCTAGTGAAACACACTCTGAGAACCCGAATAAGGTATGTTCCGAGAGAGACAATGATGAGGGTGTCTATACATCATTAGTCTTGCCAGCATTGAGCTCTGATCTTGTGGAGAGATAGATTTGTTAGTCAAGGCCTTGTTATGTGACAATGATGGTTGATATGATGTTATACAAATGGGTTACCAATCCGACTCTTCTTATGAGAGTTCTTCAAATTAAGAATGTCCAAGTACCTTGAGTAGATTATGAATACCTCCCTAGTTAAGAGGGAGTGTTGAAAAGTGTAACTCGATTTGATCTTCATAATGACGTGTAATTATGATTTTATGTAATTGATGTAAAGAAGAAAAATAAAATCATTTTTGTAATCCTTGAATCATGGGTTTTATGATCAAGGAATTTTATTTTATAGTTAAGGCTCCTATTGTGAGCCTTGAGGTTTGGTCATCATGTCATAAAGTCTAATGAGTCAATGTCAAAGATGAAAGACCCATTTGGGCATGTATTTCATTGTAAAAGAAAATTTGTAAACCCTCCAAGACCACGTCACAAGGTCACCTTGAAGTCAGCCTAAAGATGTTTCTAATAGGACATGTCGGCCTAGGCAAAAGTTCAAGTTGCCTTATTTTGGATGCACTGACCACTATATATAGGTAGCTCGGCCTTCATTTGGAGACAAGAAATTCGATCAAGCAATCTACAATAGGAAGAAGTGTGAAGATCACAAAGAGCAGTCTCGTAACCAGCAAAGTGAAAGGAAAGAAGAGTGAAGAATTCTAGCACTATTTTTGAGTATTTTCTCTTCACATGTGTGGCAGAAATTAGGGTTTCTGCAGTAGGGTTATAATAGTCCCTAGAGAAACCATTAAGGAAGTCACCAATCATCATTCTTGCTAGTCGAAGCCTTAAGAAGAAGTCTCCAAGTTAAGTGAAGGAGGAAAGCATCACAAATCTCCCTCTATCAGCGCACACGTGCGAAATTGCAAAGGTATAAGCAGGCCGAAGATTGCAGGTCTGTGGAAAGTAGCTGAAATTTTAGAGTAGTCGAGATTAGCAGTGCATGAAGGCAGTTTATATTGTGTTGACTTGGGCAAGAAGGAGAAGCAGTGAAGAAGGATCTTGTGACTTGGTCTTGGAGAGGTTGTTGAGTCAAGGGTCTTGATCATGGTCTTCGTATTCGTCAATTGAAGTCTCTATAAGAAGAATTCATTTGGGTTTTCCTCTCAAATTGGAGAGGTTTTGGCCCTGGTTGATCGCCTGCATTCTGTGTCTCTCGTCTCTTTATTGTTTATGTATTGGTAGTTGTTTGATGAAGAAGAATACTATAATAATCTAATCAAAGAGAAAATCCTAATCAAAAGAAGTAAAAAGCATTCACAAGCAACTATAATTAGAAGAGAAATCACATAATTCCTATGCCCTAGATTTCTCAACAATATCTATGCCCTACTACGAAGTCCCGAAAGATGTAGACTCTATGACAAAGAAGAAATTCATGACATCAAAGGAAGGAGTTCTACAAGCAGCTAGTTGTCCCATGATCTCCACCTGAAGAGCTGCTGAAAGCAAGTCTCTGGTCAAGAGGGAGCTTGATCAAGTCCCTAGTTAAGAGGGAGCTTGGGTACATTACTGTCTATAGGAATGGGTACATTACTGTCTATAGGAATGGGTACATTCCTTCAGTGGAATGGGTATGTCCTCCCTAAGATGAGAGGGAAAGATAGACACATAATTCTTGTCTTCACTTGGGATAACAGAATGGAGGATTGGGTAAACATATGTCATCTGATACTCTTTGAGGACGAGTTAGGGCATCCACGATAAGAGTAGTCGTAGAGGACCGATATTCTTTAAGGACTAGGAATCCAAGATAAGAATAGTCATAGTGGAACACACTTTGAGAACGCAGGTAAAGCATGTTCCAAGAGAGACAATGATAAGGGTGTCTATACATCATTGGTCTCGCTAGCATTGAGCTGTGATCTTGTGGAGAGATAGAGCAGTTAGTCAAGGCCTTGTTATTTGACAATGTTGGATGATATGATGCTATACAGATGGGTTACCAATCCTACTCTTCTTATGAGAATTCTTCAGATTGAGAATGTCTAAGTACCTTGTATGGATTATGAATACATCCCTAGTTAAGAGGGGGTGTTGAAAAGTGTAACTAGGTTGGGTCTTCATAATGACATGTGTAATCATGATTTTATGTAATTGATATAAAGAAGAAAAATAAAATTATTTTTGTAATGCTTAAGTCAGGGGTTGCATGCTCAAGGAATTTTATTTTTAGTTAAGGCTCCCATTGTGGGCCTTTAGGATTAGTCATCATGTCGTAAAGTCTATAGAGTCAATGTAAAAGATGAAAGACCCATTTGGTCATATAATTTATTGTAAAAGCAAAAATTGTGAACCCTCCAAGTCCATGTCACAAGGTCACCTTGAAGTCAGCCTTAATTCTAGAAAGGCATGTCGGCCTCATCACTGGGAGATGTCGCGGCTCATTTTGAGGGGCAAACCACTATATATAAGCAACTCTGCCTTCATCTGTAGATAGAATTTCGGTCAAGGATAAGAAGGCAGAAAGAAGTGTGAAGTTCACAAAGAAAAAAGCCTATAACCAAGCGAAGAAAGGAGGAACATAATCAAGGGTATTTTTGAATCTGATCCACTCCACACGTGCAAGGAATAGATGTTGTCCCCTGCAAAAGAAGCCAAGGTATGACAGTCAAACTTGAAGGTCGAATCAAGGTAAAAGATAAGGTGGGTCTCAAGCCAAGTTGCCAAAGAAGAAGTCTCCATCTAGAGTGAAGATAAATCAAGGTTCAAAGTTAGTCAACCACGCATGCTAGAGTTTCTGAAGCAAGACTAGAAGTAGCGGATCTGAAACAAGGGACCGAAATCTGAAGGTAGCCAAACTTGTGAGAAAAGGAAGAAGTTTGACTATCGTTGACTCAAGGAGGAAAAAGTTAAATCAAGAAGTCTTGTGAATTGGTCTTGGAGAGGTTGTTGTGACAAGCGTCTTGGTCATGTTCTTAGTATTCGTCAATTGAAGTCTCTATAAGAACAAGAATTCGTTTTGGGTTTTCCTCTCAAGTGGGAGAGGTTTCGGCCCTAGCTGATCGCCTACATTCTGTGTCTCTTGTCTCTTTATTATTTATGCTATGGTAGTTGTTTGATGAAGAAGAACACTATAATAATCTAAGTAAAGAAAATATCTTAATCTAAAGAAGTAAAAAGCATTCACAAGCAGTTATCATTGATAGAGAAATCTCCTAATCCTAATGCCCTAGTTTTCTCAACAAAAAGGTTGTTGGGTTTTTCCCCGTAGTGGGTTTTCCCAGGGTAAATCTTCTCTCTCTTTTGTGCATTGTGATCTCCACTGTTCTATTGTTCTCCATTGTTGAATTTCTGAAGTATAATTGTTGAATGATATATTGGAACAAGTTAAAAGAACATCTACATCAAAAGACTATCAAAATTTCAGAAATATTGTGCTAACCCTAATTGCACTAGAAAATCAACATGTCCTTCACTAAGGGTGATCTCCAAGTCGTGTTCTCCTTCACCTTAGCTCTAATACCATGTTAAGAGATCAATAGGGCAACAATTAAGGTGATTTCTCTTTACTTGATAATTGCTTGTGAAGTTATGTTAGCTTATTATTCCTTTTCATTATGTTCCTTTCATCAGACAATTACCAAAACCATAAATCATGAAGATCACAAAAGACAATGAACACAAGATGTAGGCTCCAAGCCAGGGCAAAACCCCTCCAAGGGGAAAACCCAAGAACTTCTCTTCCTATAGAATTAGATCAAATGAGAAATCCAAGACCCAAACATCAAGACCAAGAACTCTCGCAGGACCTAAGTTAACCCTCCAACAAATCTCTTCCAACAAATCAAAGTAAACTCAAGTCAAAGCCTTCCAAATCTGGTCAAGTCTAAAAATTTTCATCCCTGCAATAGTATTTCAGACCTGTAGTAGATTGTTAGGGTCCCACCCTAACCCCCTTATTCATGTCATGGGATCACGTCATAGTCAAGAGTCAATAAAGCCCATATTAATATTTGTAAGTGGTTAACCCGCAATTAATGAAGGGACCACAGTTAGTTACAAATGGGCGGTAGTAGTAAATAAAGGGTCCATGGGCGGTAGTATTAGATAGATGGTATTAATAAAACCCACGGTATTGACCCGTGGTATTGCATGTATGAGTCATATATAAAGGATAGAGACTCCCTGCGAGGAGTATCGTGTCTTGTTTTGTAATCGAGCTCTGCTCTATTGGAGGTTGCCCCCTCGAAGAGGCCTGTGAACATTTCTCTCTGAGTAATAAAATCATTGCTATTCTGTGTTCTGGGTATATCTTCTTCGCATATTCTGTGTTCTGGGTATTTTTTCTCGCATATTCTCTGTTCGGTATTACTTTGCAGGTTAAGAAGCATAACAAGTGGTATCAGAGCACTTTCCAGGGCTCGGTGGAATCTCCAAATTTTAGC
>APFE030734790.1:64338-87051 GCA_000404065.3 Pinus taeda | reverse complement strand
CCTTGCTTGATCCCTATGTACTCCTAAAGAAGTCCAAAAGGTTGTGTGCAATGCAAGTCCAAACAAGAACTAACTTGTAGACCTTGTGATGGCAATCAAAAGGGCCTCCAAGATGCAAATGGCACGAAATCTCCGAAGCAAGGCCTTTCTTGGGATCAAATTAGACACATTTGAAAAGTCTACAAAACAACTCAAAGTGTGATTATAAGCCTCCCCAATAATGGCCTTAGTCATGAAAATGTGATCAATGATCGGATGCTCTAAATTATGAACAAAAACCTTATGCATCCTTTGACTCTTAGATGCCTCTAGTCAAGCTCATTTAATAGCCACAAATGGACGATTATAACATAAAGCATGGCAAAAGTTACCCAACCATATTGGATGATATGGTGGGAACATGACGAAGGAAAATCTAAACAAATCACATTGATTAAATAAATCAACAAAGTGCAAATTGAGAGAGGGAACGCCAAGAGAGAAAACTTAGCACATGGTACGCATTAATTGAATCACCACGCAAAGAAAAATACAAGTACAAGTATTTATATAGCCCAAGAAAATTGGACTCTTCACCAATTTACTAACTTTAGCAAGACTCCGTGCCAAAGTATATTCTATCACGCAATCTATAACGCATTCTATTACATACTCTATGACATTGCACAACACAACTCATTCAAATTTCAAAGTTATCAAAAGCAACCCATCCAAACAAATTCACAACCAAAAGAAATAAAAATAAATTGGGATCAACCGAAAATTAGACTAATTCTAGAACGACTAGCTTATTTGGACCTTACACTAGTTAAACCATTGTTGATAATATCGGCGATATTCGAAAATATCACGATATTTTCAACAAAATGAGATATCACTGAGAAAATATCGCGATATTTTCAAAATATCGGCTATCTTTAAAAATGTGAAAATTTATTTTTTATGCTTGCCGATAAGATGTTTTTGGGACCCTCGCCAATATTTTGCCGATACCGATATTATCAACACTGAGTTAAACGACCCAAAATAGTCCCATTGTCATCACTAATATGCCCCAAGAAAAAAGAAAAAACAAGTAACTGCCTCTTCAAACCCTAATCCAAGCTTATTTCAGTTAAAACATGTATCACACTCAATGACAATTTGCTATATGTTAGTAATCACGATTGTCATTAGACCAAAACCCGCAAGTGTTAGTCAACGATTGCATCGCCAAAGATAAAGATCCCCGAGAGGCAATTAGTCCATGTCACGAAACATACGACAGCGTTGGTTTATCCAATGTCCAACAATCCCCCCCCCCCCAAACGCGAGTCAGGTGTGTATTGAACTTGAGACCTACACTCTGATACCACTTGTTGGTAATCATGATTGTCGTTAGACCAAAACCCGCAAGTGTTAGTCAACGATCGCATCGCCAGAGATATGGATCCACGAGAGGCGGTTAGTCCATGTCACGAAACACACGAGAGCATTGGTTTATCCAATGTCCAACACTATATTCACCCTTACCAGCCATTTAGGGCTTCGTATTAAGATTGTAATTAAGGGTAAATTTATTGGGATTTGCCACAGCATAGCAATCTGCAAACATGTTTAGAGACTTATTTTGGTTTTGTAGTGATCTATGCAGACTTTTTTCTTCCTATTATTAATTAGGATTTTCTATTTGAAGGTATCAAATTTTTGCCTATAGAAATTAATGATAAAATTGGCGATAAATTAGGGTTGGAACTATCGATTGGTTGGTACTCTTATTCAGACAAAGCTTGCAAAGTGCTTCAAGTGAAAAGCTTTAGCTCTGTTATCTTTTCAAGTGAAAGGGATTTTTAGGAAGTTTCTAGTGATCCTGTGGGGCATATAATTAAGTTTATTTAAAATGACTCTACAAAAGTCTATTTTAACCGGAATTCTATAAAACCAACCGGAATAGTTTCAATTGGTTTAGTGTACTTAAGGAATTTTCAAGTCTTGAATCTATTAGGAAACCTTCAAACTCTTTAACCGTCTTAAAAGTTAAAGCTATTACGAACACCAAGATTTCTGCCCAAGGCTTCACCAAAATCAATCAGAAAGTTACTAGTCAGTTTTTGACGATAGCTATCCCATGCCTCCTACATGTGCCCCCTGGTTTAATTACAATTGCACACTTCAAGAAACTCGTAGGCATAAGGTTGAGTCAATATATTTGAGTATTATCTACTAGATTTTTACATTTCAACTGATTATCCATTTGAATCGATAATGTTTTTTAAACAAATAATGTAATGGTGTGATTGTTGAACTTGGATTTCTATTGGTAAATTCACAGCCTTGCCTGTAGGCTAACTAAATCACTCTATACTATATAGACTAAATCATTCAAACTGTTCAATTTGTCGTCCAAAGTTCTGCAATTCTGGCAATATTAGTTGATTTAGAATATATAAATCATGTGCAGTTTTGAATTAATAAAGTTACAGTTTTGGGATTGTTACCTTTCAACCAATGTTACCAGACTCGGAATCGGCAATAAATCAGCGAGGCAAAAGAGCGAAGAGTTTTAATCGGATCGGGAATAAATCGGGAAAAAATCGGCAAAAAATCGTTGAATTCATTAAATAAAAATATACACATATATTGAATTAAAAAAAACCATTTTTCATTAATATTAGGTAAAGGCATGTCCAAACAATGCATAATATCAATAGATGTCCAAAATATCATGAATAAATAAGTATCTCATATATGTTATGAGTCCACAGATGATCCAAAGCACTGAGTCTTGAGTCTAAACAATCATCAAGAATGATGTACATTTAAACATGTTCATTTTTGAACAAACTCTAGTTTTACGAGGAACAAATGTAGTGCTTTTGAAGGAAAAACAAGTACATATCAAACTTCTAACTTCTAGCCAATCACATGTGGCATAGGACCTGATATAAGCATAATCAAACGAAAAGATATTAATGTCTAAGATTTTGTAGGCAAAGCAAAGACCGTTTTGCAATCTCTGCCTATGTTCACACTATCACGGTTTTAGATCTTCTCAAAGGTCGAAGGGCTTCCAAAAGTTCAAAAAAATTGCCCTCATTTATGCCACAAACCAGTGTGTTGAGATTCCCGCACAAGTACTAATCAAAATCTGAAGCTTTACTGCTACACTTAGACAGGCCGCAATAGTTAGTTATGCCTGAAACCGATTCCAATAGTCGGTTTATGGTGCCAAATATGGGGGCAGTTAACACAGCTTGGGCATATATAAAAATATAAGATTTGTACCTTTGTCAGTTCAAGCTTGTTGAGTTCTCTGCGCTCTAGCGGCTCGACTATGCTCCACCTCTAACAATACGATTTAGACAACAAACCCTTCAGAAGCGAGAGCCAGACCAATGAAACAGATCTATGAAGAATTGAACGACAAATGAAACAAAAATCGATTTGACTACTTGTTTCACTTTGCAACAACCGAGACGACAGGAAGCGAGACCTTGCACGCCCGCACGGACAATCGCTAACCCAGCGTTAATTTCGTTAATTTTACTAGCACGTTTCTGCTCGGATAAATCGCCAGAATCGCGAGTCAAACTCGCATTGACCACAAGTCAAACTCGGTCAACGCGAGTTGACTCGTAAAGTTTGCAGTCGGCTCGTTTAGCCGCCGAGCAGAGTTTTAATCGCGATTAATTGCCAAACTCGAAGAGTCCTGTTTCACTGCTTTCAACTACTATGATTGAACCAAAACCCTGCCTATAATGACTTCAGAAATGACGCAATTTAATTGATGATTAACCTATGCCAAAAAACCCAATTCATCTAATCTTGAACCACAACTGAACCCATTAGAATCAACTTAAATTTACTCATCTGTAAACATGAGTGTATATATGAAGTTATGTATATATTGGGATGTTATAACATAGTCCAAATACAAACTTCAACAGGGAGGGGCCTCCCACCTGTCCGATACAAAAGTTGCTCAGCAGGTAAGATGTTAATATGGTTTTGCTTGTAATAGTTTAAACTTTAAATACAAACTTCAATGGTAAGGGAGAGATTTAAACCTCCCACTTGTACCATATGCTTGCAGTTTACAAGGGCAATTTTGATCAATTATGCGTTTTAAGCCAACTTTGGTTATACTTTGGCCCTTCTCCTTGCATTCTAAGTGTATATTGACACATTTTAATAGTTAAAAGCTTCTCTCTCTCTCTCACACACACGAGTATGTGGTATAATATTAAAATTTATCATGATCAACCAACCCTCCTCAAAGTTGAAATGGGGCCCTGGATATCCATAAAAAGCATTCACATCATTTTGAATATCATGCTGCAAGACAACTCAATTATAAACGAAAGGCCAAACATTAGAATATATCTAGAGGTAAATATGTTTTGGTATCTGATTTATTTTGTTCTGAAATACTTTATAGAGCAGACCGTTTCCTAATCAAAACAGGTCAAATTCCTCAAACCCTTTCCTAACCAAATTAACATTTAACTTGTTAATATGATCTATCCTATAGAAAGTTGGCTTCCTATTACCACTTATGGGCTGGAATACTTGATCGAAAAAATACAATGTCAATTTGTTCTGAATAGCTTGTGCTTTTGCAGATTCTATAAATTTATCAAGGAAGTCGTGTAAGTTTGTCTACCAGACCTAAAAAAAGAATATTATTCTGAAGCATTAAATGATCAATGGCCAAATTCTGCAAGTGTGCACCAAATTAAAAAGATGACAAGTCCTCATAGCAAATTTACCCATTCCCGTATTGCATTTGAAGTCCTCTGCGCCTCGCCACTATCCCTGCTTCTATTGAGTTTACCCTAGATGTTAAGCTCAGACTCTCTCTTTAGAACTCTGTCAAAGATATAACGCATGCAAATGTAGCTTTAGTTCACTGGTGAGGTTGGCAGAGCATTACGCTATCCACCGGGGTTACATTCTAACAGCGGTCTGCCCCGTCCAAAGGGTATGTCAAAAGAGAAACTAGGTCCAATGCAAGTCCCGGGCAACTTCGACATAGATGCACCTCAGATCTAGCACCAAAGCCAAAGGAAGACCATTTTATACCTCAGCAATTTTTAACAAGAAAATGCACATGAAGGCTACACATTTGGCCCGCTTTCCCCACTTTCTTTATCAACATAGCAATTTCATATAAAACACGCAATTATCGCGAGATCTCAAACTCCTTTGTTGGAAGGTCTCAAATTTAAACCGATATCCAATTGTTCGGCAATTTAGCTTGAAATCCTCGTACTCAAAGTTTAATCTCGTAAATGTATTTTCAGTTCAAAATCTCTGGCGGACTGCGTAAAAACCGGCCCCAATTTTAACTCTTCTAAATGATTCCTAAGTGAGCACGACATAAAGTCATTTAACACTCTCACGATTCTAAATTTAGCCCCTTTACAGAATACTAAAGTCACCTTAGATTAGCAAGAAATGGTCGACCATAGTTTTATCTTTTGTACTTTCTAACTCTAAACACCGTCTTTAAACCTCGAATTCCTGAAATGAATCTCAAATGGTTTCTTCACGCATTGTATTCGGGTAATGTTTTACACATTTCACGGTTCTATCTAAAAATAGTCCTTGGGCATACATATTAAAGTCCTGGGTTCGAAACCCCGTGAATCACGCCGCTTCCAGAAACGATTCTCACACGAGCAGCGCAGCACTAAGATTAACACCCTGCCTCAATGTGCTGCACCACTAAATCCTTGAAACCCTGAAGCTTATGCTTCAGATCAAATGAGTGAAACTATACGCGAAAAGTTGAACAAAAATCAAAGTTCATAGAATAATGCAGGAGCTCACCATTATTTTCCATCGGAATTCAGCCGAGCTCGCCCCCTCAGTCCAATCGTCGTGTAAATCCCTCAAAATTGGGCAATTCTGGCTCGAAAATCGCCAAATTATGGGCTACAACAGGATTAAAATTGCACAGAAATCTGCCAGAATGTTAAAGAAGCTTCGGAGAGCTGAAACTCTGGGAAGTTACTGAAATATATAGAACCAAATGTGTTCACTTGTTAATCCCCGTTCTCTGTTAGAATTTGGGTGATCAATCTGTTTAGTCTATAATTCCCAAAACCCTTGCTGGCGTAGCAGTGTAACAATTACGCTGACTACCGGAGATAACCGGTCAGCCTTATCTGGCAGCCGACATAGAGCCCAACTAACGAAATCGGAATTGTAGAATGTATTCAATACATTGAAAACATCGCTCAGATGGGTATTTATACCCTTTGTGAACAAAATACTGAAACTAAAAAAAATAAGAAGGTTTTATGTATCAATTTAGGTTTAGAAAATGAACCTGTCCTCTGCTATAGTTTTATTATTTAGCTTTGGAAAATGAACCTGTTCTCTGCCATAGTTTTATTACTTAGTTTAGAGAGTATAAATACCTTATATTCATTAAATTTGAATATATCATTTTTAAAGGAAACACATTACACCTACTTTAGTTGTATCAATTCATACATAATAGAGCAATTAGGTTTGAAAAGAAAATTGAAATATACAAATATTATTATAATTAAAGATTTTATTTTATGATATAAAGAAGAGAATAATATTGAGCTGTAAACCTAATCATTAGGAGTTAATTTGTTTCAATGAATTTTTAATTTTTTAAATTGTGTAATCACAATAATATATTAATAATAATAAAAAGGGATAAAGATGAACTTAAAATGTAAGTGTTTTTTTAATAAATATTTTTTTAATTTAATATTTAAATTAAAATATATATGTTATTGTTAATTGGGTTTATTTTAAGTGTTTGGAAGAAATATTTGTTATTTTCTTATTGGGTTTAATTCTTGTAAATGATTTATTGAGTTTGTGACTTTGAGTATTGTTGAGTTCATGATTTTGAGTCTTGTTTGTTTTCAGCCTTGAGCCCTATGGAATATTTTACTTTTCCTTGCAAGCTAGACAGTGGGGTGTTTTTCATATGGAAAAATACACACACACACACACATATATAGCTTGGAGGGTGAGCACAATCAATTGTTATCATTGTTGTTGGGCATTTGGCAAGTATCATACCAACAAGTTCCTCGTTTAACTACCCCTAGGTGAGGTGCACTGATATACATCAATAAGTGCAGTGGGATGTCATCCATGAGAGTCAAGAAGCATCCCTTGGATTTCCCCGTGCCAACCACACTAGCAATTGTTAACCCCAACAAACTTGACCATATTTGAACATGTGATATATGGCCTCCCTATTGGCGAAATGCCTTATGCACATGGTTCAACCAATTGAGCTAACTTTGGATTTGACATTGTGATACATGGCCTTCTTATCAATCATTAGCATTTAAAATACACCCATTCTAACTATTTCATGGAAGAGGGGGGGTCCTACAAGATTTTCCCTAGGGTAAATAAATAAATACATATATAAATACATGAATAGAGAGAGAGAGGGAGAGAGAAGTGTTAATTGAACCTATCGGAGAGGTTGAGAGGAATGTTGTCCTTACCACCTCAATTCAATTCCTACGAGTGACATGTTGAGCTCTTGATGAGTATATTATTGTAAAGGCTTTGAGCCTTCTTGTTGACTTAGCCTTGTGCCTTGAAGAATCTAATGTTTTATCCTAGTATCATCCTCAAAAAGGGGAAGTGCCCCAAAATTTTCCTTGAAATGTGTTACTTGGGAGAAAAAATAAATGGAATGATAGGTAAACAAATAGATGGATAAGCTCTACAAAACAAGCCAACCACCACAATTGAAAAGATAACCACTATATCTAACAAATTTGTATTGTCAAATATAGTAGGAGGATTTTAAAAATGCAAAGTAATATCATTGTTTGTGACTTCCTTCAACTATTAGTGAATAATATGTGGAGTTTTCATATTTAAAAAGGGTGGCTAGTGCATGCAACTTCCACAAACAAAAGCAAAAGTTGAAAAGAAATTTGGTTTGTGCTTATAAACTTATTAACACAGTGGTAAATAAGCATGGGTCTATAATAAACATAAATTCAAATAAGCAAAAAAGTAAAGGCCTTACACCCATTCATAAACACTAAAAGTCGAGAACCAAACTAGCAACTATTGGTCGCTTATCATTGTCATTTAAGATTGGAACCCAACTAGAAACTAAATGATCATTGTTAACCATGAGTTGCATTGAGTTGCCATTGTTGGCTTATAAAGTTTCTCGTACTCATAAATGGCCAACATCAAAGTCGAAAATTTGTCATTATGCATCGAGAGAGGAAATCAATTATGCATGTGCTCCTATCTCTCATGTAGCCTATGGCAAGTCCTACTATAATTTCAGTGAGAGTGTGTAATATAGGTATGAGAAGGGCCAAGTGACTTCTTGCTCATACTAGAAGAAGCACACCTAAGTAATTTAACCAAGGTCATCAACACAATCTTATGCACCATCACCATATAAATATAGTGCACTTGCACTTACAATTGTGGCTAGGAACCATAATTGATCGAATAATTACTTGTTTGCGTAACAAGTCTGCAATACAACATGAGAATTTAGAAAATGCAAATCTTATGTTTTTTTAATTTCCTCTAATTAGCAATAAAAATATGTAGAGTTTCACATTTAAGAGTAGTCGGTCATGCATGCAACTTCCATAAGCAAAAGCAAAACTTTAAAAGTGAGTATACACATATTAACATAGTGGTAAATAAGCATAATCTATAATAACCATGAGTTATAAAAAAATAAATAAAAGGCCTTGAGATCATGCATAAACACTTAAAACCATAAACCAAACCAATAATTAATGGGGCCTCATCACTATTACTTAGGGTTGGATCTTAACTAGAAACTAGAGGAACATTGTCAACAATAAGTTGCAACAAGTTGTCATTATTGGCTTGGAAAGCTTCCAAACCTCGTAAATGGCCAATGCCAAAGTCAAAAAATTGTCACTATATGTTGGAGAGGGAGACCAATGGTCCATGTGCTTTTACTTCTCATGTACCTTGTGGTGAGCATTATTATCATTGTAGTGAGTGTGTGTAAGCTAGACATGAGAAGGGCCAAGGGACTTCTTGTTCGTGTTGGAGAATGCCCACCGTAGTAATCCAAAAAAGGTTGTAAATGTGCCATCTCCATCGAATTCTTGTGCATTTGCACTATAATCTAAGCAGATTGGTTTGTTCACACCAGTGTGCCACAAGATAGTTCATGGACGCTTGTTATCACCAAATGAGACTTTGTTGTGTTTATTCCACTAAAAGTAAAGCACCTCAACACAAACAAGTACCTTGGAGAGCATAACGAAACTCAAGAGCCCAAGGAGACAGTCTCCTTAGGAGATTTTATTTCATGAAATGGAGGTCATGAGTTGTTGACAATGTAGAGATATTGCCTAGGTCGACATAGACCTGGATAGAGAAAAAACGAAAATAAGTGTGTCTATATCTCATTTTCCCACATTAAATGCATTGTAGGTTTAAACTTCAAGGTATGTCATCCTTTTATCCTCGAGCCCTATAATTAGTGACCATACAAAAAAATATTTCTTCAACTCCAATGTTATCTTCCAAAGGCTTCAATGTTTGTTTCCAAAGATCCAAGTGGATATCGATGACCACCCACCTCTTCCACTAACTCAATGATTCTCTATCCTCTTGGTAATCTTTCTATAGTTTTTGGGGTTCCAAACTTTCAAGGTCGTTGTGCGGCCCTAAACGATGTTTTTTGGCAATTCAAGAGTTAGGAGTTGTCATGGCATGCCTTGGCCCCATTTGAAAGTTGTAATCCTTGGATATTTCTTTCCAACAAGTTGTTATGTTCCCAAAATGGAGATTGTATGCAAAATTTGTCCCATTGGGAGGTTGATGTACCAACTAACCACCTCGAGCCTCACAAACCTTTTGGCACTTCAACTTCTAAGGTTAGGTTTTTGGACGTCTAAGGTCTTTCTTTGTGTTAAAAGGCCTTTCTTTTAGCCTCTTGTGGTAGCTTTTGTGAATATGTTTAGCTGCCATCTCTCTCTTCAAAGATAGTTGCCATCATTTCAACTAGTTTGTGTTTGACAATATTTTGCTATTTTATTTATTAATAAAAGTAAGGTTTTCACTATATTGTTGTGTTATTTGTTACAATTCTATGTGTGTTGTTTCATTTCCTTTCCTACCTTTTATTTCATTCCTTCTACAACCTAGATCATCCAAAAGCTTCATGCCAAAAGAGATGGATTTTATATTTAGACTTTACTTACCAGAGCTAATTCATGTGATCATGTAGCATTGGTTTTAAACACAACCATTTGTAACTGAACATTTGCTTCTATTAGATGAAAATTGTAGAATAATCCCATTTTCATTGTCACCACCAAGAACAAGGTGATTGAAGGCCTAATTTAAGAAAGAGATCATCCAACATCAAGCTCTAAACTCATTCAGGGTTAATCTTACCAAGGTTAGCCAATATGTATTTTGTCTTGAGCTCTAAACATAGAAGTTTCTACCTCTTTTGGATGTCAAACAAATCGTTGATTGTATGAACACCCCTTCTAAACAACATCAAGGACGAGAACATAGCAAGTTTTTCCCATTGCTTTCCCTTTGTTCAAAAACAAAGGAAACAACCAAATGAAATTACCATAAAAACACAACCAACCTATAAGGAACGTCCTCTTTGAGACCAGAAAAGGCTTGTTAGCCTCCCAAATACTCTTGATACTCTATATCATAAAAATGTCCACAACTTTGACCCCAACAAGAGTAACAGTCATCCACAAAGAGGAGATCTCTAATAGATGTTATGCTTGAATAAAACTTTACATGCACAACCCAAAAGACCCATGAAGCTTGGGCTTGAACAAGGTATTGACAATATCTAAACCACAATATTCCCTTGGAGTACAATGTAAATCATAACTAAATTTGTGAAGCCAATTCCACCATTTTTTCCCCACAAGAATGATTTTTCTAGCCATTGATGTGCTAACTTAGTGGGCACCCAGAACGAGGAGTACATGAGTGGAAAACCTTAGTGCCAATCTAAAACTTAGTTGCTAAAGGAAAAAGCTTTTCAACCCATTTCTTAGTAATGCTCTAAGCCCTTTACAATGTTACTTCCCATGAGTCCTTGTGAAGAGCAATAAATTAAAAGAGAATACTAAGGAACTTGAATATTTGGCACAATTGGAGCTAAGACGGGCCTTGGGAAGCCAATGAGTGGAGAATGCAGCATTTGCTTTGTCTACATTATCGAAGTTTGAGCCACTAAATGTTCGAGCTTGAAGCCATGTGAAAGGTATCCAAACAATTCATTGTGTTGTACCAATATATTTGTTCTCAAAATATAGTAAGGAAAAAGTTGTCAATAAAATGGCCATTCACATGTGGGTCCTAATTAGGTTTAAGGTATCATCAATGAGACCAATTCTTACTTTGTTACACAATATGGATCACATAAAATACAAAAGCTAGTGGGTACTCATCCAACATAATAAAATAGGCCAACCTCCGTAGACTTGGATTTGTTGGTGGACATTCAAGAAAATGTCTTAACAAACAATATCTCCATTGTTGCAACAAACAAGGGACCAATAGACAGAGTCATAATCATTGGAAGAGCAAAGAACCATTAAAGCCATGCAACAATGACATTGTGTGAGATGTGTCTACCATAAGTTATGTTTGCTTTATCATGATTATTTCATGTTAAATATACTTTATGTGTGTAGCAAAGGAGTTGGGAAGATTTTAGGTGAAGCTTTTAAGCACGGTAATGGACCTCCATTTCGTGATTATAGGGGTTGTAACATATCCAGTTCCCTCAATGACTTAAAGAGGTTACAAGGTACCCACAAATTTCTTTTTCCTTTTACTAGCTCGACAATAAGTCATGATACCACTTTATCACGTACCCCTACTAAATTTATCCTAACCAAACTTTCAAAAACTTGATTTTCATCTCTCATACATTTTGTCAAACACTTTACACGTAGACCTTTCTTCAAATACTTTGTATACAATCAATTAAGTAGTATTTTTCTTATATACATTTTCTCAAACATTTTGTATGAAATCAAATCAAAAACATTGTTCTAATTCCACTTATCTGAAATATACTACTCAGTCATGTGATTTTTTATTTTTGGCCTTTAAGGTATTTTATCAAATAGTTTATATGCAAATTGCAATAAAACACCTTTAACACATTTATTCTAATTCTTTGCATGCAAATAAGCATATTTCAGCTACAACAATGCTATCATACAACATTACTATCACCATCCACAAAACAACATTTTCATTAGGGCATTTCATCAAATAGTTTGTATGCAATTTATCATGAAACCATTTAGCCATTTCTTCGAACACTTTGCATGCAAATAGGCATATATCAGCTACAATAATATTATCATACAACAAAACGACATTTTCATTGGGCCATTTTCAAACAGTTCGTATACAATGAATCACTAAATACCATTTAGGCATTTTCTTCAAACACTTTGCATGCAAACTAATATAGTAAAGTCTCTAGGGCATATCTCCTAATTATAACAGTCAAAGTTTTAAAAATTGAACCAAATGGCCAATGGGAGTTCCCCTTACTATGGTTTAGATTTCAACCTCTGGAATATCCCAAATGGAAAGTTACAGCAAAAGTGCTAACATGACCAATTTAAGGTATGATTATAAGAGCATTCAGGAAGCTCAACTTCCTCTGGCCATATCTCCTAAAATATTGCAATATAATATCTAGAAACTGGAACAGACAATCATCAAGATTTCCACTCACCATGGTCCAAGTTTCAACTTTCGGAACCTCCCAGAAGAAAAGTTAGAACATAAAAGTGAGCAATAGTAATCACATAGCCTTGTACATCCACATGCAACATATTATTTTGCACATAAAAATAAGACATCTTTCTTACAACCTCAAGGTAGAATTTTAATAAATCCACAAAACAGTGAAGGCATGTTGCCTATTAATTCCATACAATAGTTTCCCACATCCATGCAAAATTATCACATAATTATACATTAATTTAAATAAAGAACTAACCATCATATTCATAGCTCACAATTAATAACACTAATATGATATCTAACAATGGCTAAATTTGGAGGCAACACTTCAATTTTCCACCCAACCATAAACTAGCTGCAACCTGTATTTCTTGCAACATTCTCCCTCGAGCCAGATCCACAATCCAAGGGTGTTTTTCAAGTAAACTCGGCTAGAAATTGATCCAAGTGGATATTGGTGGCCACCTGCCTATTCCAGTTGGACCCCCAACATTGTTTCCTATCAATTTCTTATTTTTCAACATAGTTTCTTATTTCGACAATTTTATAGTTTTGGCAATTTTCGGGTCGTGAACTTCCTGAACTTGAGGCCCTAAACGACGTTTATTCGGGAAAAAAGAAAACATGAGTGAAATTTTCACATTTGCAGTGAAAATTTATTGTCCTCAGATAAACCTGTCTAACGGGCTATCGTGCCCACCAAACGAAGATCACATCCCAAAGTTACAACCCCGAGAAGTTGATGTTCCAATAACCCCATCGGGGCCCATAAGCTTTTGGCACTTCATCTCCCAGGGTTAGGTTTTATCATTGTTTCTTCATGATAAAAAGGCCTCAGAGCCTCATTGTAACACAATTCATAAGGCATGTAGCCATCACATCTCTTCTTAGAGATAAGTTACCATCGCCTGAGCTAGTTTGCTTTCATTCTGCATGTCAACAATTTTCAACATTTTACTATTTATTAATTGAATTTCAGTTTTGTTGTATCTTTGTGTTTCTATTTTAAATCCGTATTTCATTTCGTTCCTTCATAAATCTAAATCAGTGGCATCATAGTGGGTTGCTCTTTCTCTACTTTTTGTGCATGTCCCCAACAAGTTTGGGGCATAAGAAGTTGGGACTTGAACTGCTTGAGCCCTTGCAAGAACGGCGTCACCGACCCAATGACCTCCCATGGAAGAAGAAAAGAAAGACGAGGGAGAAGGAGACCCTATCAAATTGTTGCTCGGAGAAGCCCTCGAGCAACAAGGGAACGAGATGATGGATACTTTTTCCCATATCTTTCGGTGGATACCAATGGGAAACACATCTTCATCCAATAAGCACTTCAAAGGCAACACCCCCTTTAAGGTACATGTTTATTTCGACATTCCTATATTTGAAGGTTAGATAGACATAGATGCTCTAGATAAATGGTTAAATATACTAGAGGGATATTTTTTGGTCCATAATTTTTCCAATAGAGAAAATATTACTTTTTCACTCCTTAAGGCCGTCCCCCGTGTGAAGGACTGGTGGGAAACTTACTATGAGCAAAGGGTTGAGGAGGAATCCTCACTATTTTCAATTACACCCTCTTCGGACTCTTTCCAAGATGTTGTTAAGGAATAGTATTAACCTATTGGGAGCGATGAAGACAGGTACATAAAATGGACTATGTTATGACAGGAAAGGGACCAAGAAGTGTCGAAGTTCATGAATATCTTTCATACCCTACACATGAAGATGGGTATCAGGGATTCTAAGCGATATCTAGTTCTCAAGTACCATGGTTGTCTGCACACATACATCTAGGTAGAAATGGAGTCCCTGTACATCTCCTCACTTGGTGCAACATACTGACATGTTGTCAATATCGAACAAAAATTTAAATGGAAGAAGCAAGACTTTGGATCAACGAATCTGAAGTAGGGCAAGGGCACACCCAAACCGCACAACAAAGAATAGAGCCAAGGTGGAATGACTCAGGACAACCTGTTAAAGCCACTACCAAAGAATAACAATGGGAAGATGAAAAAAGACACATTAAAATGGTGTGAGTTCCATAAGAGCCCCACTCACAACACAAATGATTCTCGCACAAAATAGTCACTAGTGGCCGAGTTGAAAGTTTCAGAGTCAGGCACATGTCTGGACTCTAAGCCATAACCTAATAAAGGGAAACAAACCATTGATGTAAAATCAAGCGCCATTGTTGCCACCACCAAGGTCAAGAAAAGTGAGCTCGAAGATCCAAAGGAGGGTGAGTGTCTCTTCCACTCACAGATGTGGGTGAAGGGTGCTCCGCTATAGTTCGTTGTCGGTAGTGGGAGTCAAAATAACCTCATCTCATTAGAGGTTGTTAAGCAATTGGGCTTGCCAACAACACCACACCTGCAGCCATACACCATAGGGTGGCTCCACTAAAGTGTGAGATCTATGTGCGAGCTAGCAGAGTCGCATGCCCTATATCATCAACCCTTTCATGGATGAGGTTGATCCAGATCTCTAGGGATAAGGTCCAAGAACCAAGAATGTTGCAAGAGGGGGAGAGACCCGACATAAGAAAAATAATGGAAAAATGCATGAACTTAATACATCCCAAAATAAAATATGAAACGAGAAAACAAGATATACCATAAAACCCAGTCCTTTACTAAATAACAAGGAAACCATTATTACATCTACATTATGTGGACAAATATGTGCTTTTTACAAAGCAAGGCCCAAAATTTATAGCCTTTTGAGATGCAATACTATGGGTAGTTACCATGGGTAAATACCATGGGTGGATGCGACTTTCCATTCAAATCATTCCTCCCTCCTTAGGAAGCAATGGTCCCCATTGTGTAGAGTTTCCTCCTAAGAATATTTTGTTGAACATGAGTCAATGAAGAGAAGGATTGTGTGGTTGACCCATAACTGTGGGCTTGTGGATGACCCATAACTGTGGGTTTGTGGATGACCCATAATTGTGGGTTTGTGGATGACCCATAACAGTGAGTTGTTGAAGACAAGGGTTTTGTGAGGTTGACCCATAACCATGATGAATGAAGATTCGGGGATAGAGATACCCTTTAATGCTTGTGAGCCAACTGTGATAGCGACAGTGTGCGGCCTAGAAAATGGACTTCAGTGATAAGGGTTTTCTATGGCTGACCCATAACCACAATGAATTAAGATTCGAGGATAGAGATACCCTATAATGCTTGTAGCTCAATTGTGATGTTGAGAGTGCGTGGCCTAGCAAATGGACTTTGTTGGCAACAGTTTTGTGTGGTTGACCCATAACCATGATGAACGAGGGTCCGATGATAAAAATATCATGTAATGCTTGTGGGCCAACTGCGAGACTGACAATGCATGGCCCAACAAATGGACCTCGTGATATCACTTGTTGGTTTGCCTCGTATGAATCTCCAACCTTGTAGAGAGAGAGAGAGAGAGAGAGAGAGAGAGAGAGAGATGGGTATTGGGGGATTCCTATACAATGGTTCGAGTGGAAAGCTGATATGTGCTTCTGATCACAACATTGCTTCTGGTGCAAAAGCTCAATATCATTTGGTTTCTCCCAGTGTTATGCCTTTCGGTAGACCAACTAAAAATATTTACACTTCTCTGTGTCTCTCACTAGCATTAACTAGTGGAATCGAAGGGCAAGGCAAAGTTGGAGTAAGTGTTGGTGAGTGTGAACAAGGAAAGAAAACAGAGATAGGGAGTATGAGAGTAGATCCCACATCTTGTCAACATGAGATGTCACGAGGAATCCCATCTGTACAAATTGTGGAGGACTTATTGTTCTTGGCGAGATTTCCTTTGAAGAGCAACAATTGTGCATTGAGAACGCCCGCTTAAAAGAAGAGTTAGATTGACTGTGTGCACTAGCAGAGACGTTCCTTCGCAGACCCATTCCTTCAATGCCATCATCTATTCCCTTCATGCCAAAATCATCCTTGGACCTTGGATTCAGTGGTATGCCCACTTCATTGCCCTCGGCTAGTGCAAACTTGATGCATTTATCTTCTAGTGGTCGAACAAGAAACACAATAGGTATTGAGAGAATTATGTTAGTAGATCTTGCTTTGACATCTATGGATGAGTTATTCAAGATGGCTTAGGAAAATGAAACCCTTTGGATTTCGAGCCTGGATATTGGTAAAGCAGCCGTCAATAATGAAGAATACATGTGTCGATTCCCTTCCACCATTACGCCAAAGCCTATAGGCCTGACCATTGAGGCTACTAAAGAAATTGGCATGGTGGTCACAAACAACTTGAATCTTGTTGAAACATTCATGGATGTGGAGTAGTAGAAGGAAATGTTCCCTTGCATGATATCCAGGGTAGCCACAGTTAATGTAATATCGACGGGAATGTGCGAGACAAGGAACAATGCATTGCAACTAACGTATGTTGAATTGCAAGTGCTCTCACCATTGGTTTCTACTTGAGAGGTTTACTTTCTTCGATTTTGTAAACAACATGCTAAGGGTGTGTGGGAAGTTGTGGATGCGTCTATTGATGACCTTTGAGATAATTTGCCTATAGGATTTAGGAGGTTGCCTTCTGGTTGTTTGATTAAGCAATGGTTCCAATTAACACCATTCAGGTTCTTCTTCCTTTTCCCCTTCAATTGTGGGTCTGTTGTCCCACTCTTCAAGCCATTCAAATTAATTTATAATAATTTATAATCATAGTACAATTACATTACAAAAATAAAGGGGAGTATACTAAGGGCATTACAAACCCCACCCCCCTTAAGAGGAACACCATCCTCGGTGTTCTTAACAACAAATTACTAAAACAAAATTGATCTTTATAAACAAATATTACATATTTATAATTACATTTGCAGTTGCTTACTCAACACCCAAAATGGGCATGACACCTTCATTTGATCAACCATCTCCCATGTGGCTTCATTTTGTTTGTCCATTGCACCTTGACCTGCTCAGTCACTTGATTCCAGAGCGCAATCTGCCTCCAATGTCTAGCCAATCCATCGACTGTGCTTAATGCCCCTTCAAGAATAATTTCAACTCATTACTTTCTAAGACACACCCAATGCACTCTTGATCCTAATCAATATGCACATGATTTTGTGAAACCAATTCACTTTCCAATTCCAACATCCCCTTCTCTAATTTATTATTCCCTTGGGCGATATGGTTCTTCTACATGCAATCACACACCTTCCAAGTTCAAGCATCCCCTTCTCTACTTCTTAGTTCCTTAGGTGATTCATCCCTTAATAAGGCTTCCTCGCACATAAATAGTCTTCACAAACAAGGAATCCCTCTGGCTGGCTTCAATAACACATCATATCAATCATGGCATACCTTGTGGAAATCAACACATATAACTGGGTTCCAATGTCACCATAATAACCCTATTCCTAAGGTCTTTAACTCTAGTGTGTTACTACGCACTCTAATATCATCAAGTTGTTTTTTTTACTTGGTAATTAGCCTCATATGGTCACATTGAACAACTCAATATTTCACTTATATCATAGACATACATGTCATGAGAGATAATCTTAGAATTTCAAATCTATTTAGAACATAACATAATCATTAAAGAATAAACATAACTCAAATCATTATGAATCAAAACTTAAAACCAAATTAAATCATAATTTTAACATACATTTCTTTAAACTGATAATTAATACTTATCTTTGTGGCTTCCTCGTTGCTTCTACATTGAGTGGTTTATTAGCCGAAGCAAGCACTTAGTGTTATGTGTGCTTCACAACGTTGTCAATCAGTGCCATCTTCAATTCCATATCACTAAGTGGTTCTCAGCTAAAGCAAGCACTCAATGGTAGTTATACTGCTCCACATAACCTTTTCACACAGGTCCAAATAAGCCCCCCTCTCTCTCACCTCCCAATGAGTGTGGGGACTACTGATCTCGATAGTCTTCTATCGACATGAATATTATTTAACACCACAAATTCCATTATCCTCACAACTCCCAAGCCCAGACAACCCCCAATTCCAGACAGTCTTCTTGTCCTGATATCATTGTACCTCCAACAAGGTAGGTGTCCTTGTTTAGCAAGTATACATGGTTAACTAACACTTTGGAGGTGGTAATAGCCAAACTATATGCAGTAAGTGGTTTCCTAGCCCAAGGTAGCACCCAATGGCATATGTGCTTCATGATTTGACCAAGGAATCTAGTTAGTATCTCTGTTGATATAACCTTCAAATTTCCTTGTCATAACATAATATAAACCTGGTGTTATTTGATAAATCGTCTTTGTGGACAAGACCGATCTCCTTAGATTTGGTACCCATATCTAGAACAAAACAAAACATAAATATACAACTTTCCCTAAGTCTACTGCAATCAAATCATAGATGAAAACACCAATGAAATGAGCAAGATGAGCGATTCATACATGTTTATGAGAGTTTTTCCATGATAGTTGCTTGAAATGTCGTAGCTTCCAGCCTCGTCTTTAGTTCTCTGTTGACGGTGCTAGACCCACCAACATGTCACGGGATCTCCCCAGTAAGAAGTCCCAACTAGACCTTAGGCCATTTGGTGTAGGAGTCCCAGCAATGGGTCGTACAATATTGCCTTGACCACGGCTGCACGCAGAGGCAAGTAAGATATCCCTGTTGGTAGCAAGGGTGTGACATATGCAACAAGTCAAGGAAGTTGCATGAACGGTTCTAACACATGGAGGGTGAGGTCAGTGTGCCCCTTGGAAACCTGTGAAAGCATGTGGCTAAGAAGGGAACACATGAGCAAAGATGCATCACAAACTAGAAAGAAAGTAAGCTAGCAATCCAAAGTGATGGTTAAACCAACAATACATTTCAATAAGATTCATACATACTTATACAAAAAAGTCCATACATGCATGTGTAAGCAAACAAATACATATATCATTAGAGTAAACAAGTTAGTTGAAATACAATAACAACATATGCATGAAACGTGCTAGCTTTGTTATATGAAGAAGTGAAAGTTCCAATCCTACAATACAACCATGACCAACCACTAACCCTCGACAATGGAACGTTACAGTCACTACCGCCTGCTCCTCCAAAGAGATATACTAAATTTGCATTATGGAGAATCTAAGGCTCGTTACAATACTCTCCAAGCTTTCTCTAAGATACTCCTATCGGAATCTTGGCTGACCAAAATCCCTATCAATGAGTTATGAGGTACTATAAATAGAAAAGGGTAAGGTGACCCTCGACATTCCCCCTTTGTGACTATTCACCTGCCCCCATGACTCTTCAACTGCTTTATGATTATTACATTCAACTATTGACACTTGGACTTCCACTTTACAAGATGTTACATTCAATCTGCACATGTACCCGTGCGAGACAAAATATGCTCAAGCAAGCCATGCAAGACATCACTAATACTCGGACGGATGTGAGACGACCAACTCTTCGACATCCTCATGGTGGTCAACCGTGATAAGATGATGCCAAGCTTGGTGGTTCGTGATGGCGTCAGTGCGCTCAATGGTGACATCCTGTTGAAAGCGAACTCTTGCCTCTGTTGCATCCGGGTACACTAATTAAATCTTTTGTCTAAATCGTCTGATAACATGCGCATGGTCATCTTGGGTGTCGCCAGATCGGCAACACACTGATGCATAGAGTATGTGTTGATATCCAAGTTTGTGTTGGTGGCTATGTGCATCAACTATTAAACTGCATGTTCAGTGCCAGTCAGACTAAGTTCATTTCTTCGCCTTGGTGAGTGTGCCAATGGGTGGGATCACATGCGTGCGTACAATGACATGCATGTTGTTGAACTCCCTTGCATGCAATCGACAACACTACTCACCCTGTCTGCTATGTGCCAACTGCTGAGATGGATCTATAACTTGTATGGGTGTAGTTTCATTAGTTTGTGCATGTCGTGCCCCTTGTTGTACATGTTCCTTCTACAACCCTTCTCTATATGTACAGTTGTTGTTCTTCCTTGAGTTGTTGCTTCAGCACATGCAAATCCTTCTCTGTTTCTCTCTCTACCTTCGCGTGATCTCTATGTCGTGCTATCACCTCACAACCTCAATCTCCAAAGTTGTCTTCATCACAAGTGAATCTGCTTTGAACTTGCAGCTTTGCTCCACCTTCGTGCTGTCAATAACCTTCCTCCTACATTTGCCGCGTGCAGGTGTGCTAACGTCTACTGCTACGATGTTGCTGCCATTTGATCTTGATGTCCTTGTCTACGAACTACTTGATGTCTTCATAGGTAGGCAAGCTCATAGACACTTGCTCGACTGTATCTTCAGTTGTCTTTGACTCTGCTCTCCCAGAAACCATTGTGCCTATGCTGCTGAGAGGCAGACGAACACCTGTGATACCTGGAGACATAGCAACACTCATGGCAAGAAATCTGTGAGTCAAAAACCCAAAAAAACTTGAGGACTAACTTGCAATGTACCTGTGTGACTGGTCGTGAAGATTGCGCAATTTCCACCGAGAGGTCGGGAGGCTGACTGTCAAAACTGTGCAAGGCACAGTCCGGGCTATTGGGAGTTTGAGTGATTGCTGGAATTGCGCAATGCATAGTTTAGCCTGGCCTATTAAATGTTGAGATTGCACAATGCGCAATTTCAGTTGGCAAGTGATGCAGGTCCAGGGACTGCATTGTGCAATTTTCTGGGCCAACAATCACTACCTCTCAAAATTACGAAAAGCAAGGCTGGAGGGCACTGACTAGCCAGATTTGCTCATTTTCTCAGAGGAAGGTAGGGCCTTCCCTTTCATAATTTCGCAATGTTGTCCAGGCAAGGCGGAGTCCGAGCAAAGGTAGCCCAGACCCGCCGACAGGCGACTAAAACATGAGAAGTCTGAATGCATCATGAAGCTGAGTATCAACAAGAGTGAACGATCATGCATGCAAACAGTGAGTGTAGGATTCAGAAGATGAGACAACATGCATGCGTGTGAACTGGGTCGCTACGACAACGACCATTAGTGCAAAAACATTGACATGCATGCGACAACAGTGAGATGCGAACAAAACTGAAACGGTGCTTGTACAAGCTAGCATACATTAAAACAACAACACATGTTCATTACAATCAAGTAGACAACCCTCACACGAGCCGAAACACAAAAGTCGATAGAAGCGCAGGGCAAGACATGCAAAGTGGGCTTACCTCGAAACAATTGAGCTGAATGTGGCAACGACTGCTAGATGTGATGTGGGATGTCAGAGCTGTAAGATCGATGTGAGGAATGACCTCTGCAGCATCCCATACATAAGTTTGGATAAGGTCGTCATGACGTGCATGCCACAAATCTAGTAAAAGTGACTCTTGGTGTGAGGTTTTCAAAATGATCCTTGCGTGTGACCTCCAACTACTAAAAATAGATCCCTAAATCTGGGGATGATCTTTGCATGTTACCTTTGCTATTTTGGGGAAAAACAGGTCATGCATGCAAATCAAGGTAACTCAGTCCCGGAGGGGACCGTTCAACTCGAAGGCACATGCAGTAGTCTGCAAGCCTGGGAGAGGAATTTGCGTAGTTTCTAAGCTGAGTATAATTAGCTGTCCCAGAGGGATTATGCAATTTCTGGGAGGAACATGTCACTGTCTCCCAGGATTGCGCAATTCCTGGGTTGAGTAGTTGTCCTCGGATGAATTGCACAATTTTTCAGAGGAAGCTTGACACACAGCATTGCGCAATTCTTGAGCTCAGCAGGCTGGCCAACTGATTTGTGCAATTTATCGAGGGAAGTCTGGTTCACCTCCATAATTGCGCAATTTTCTAGGGGAGCTGCTTGGCTAGCACATGGTCTAAGTCCAAAAGGATAACTTGTGAGGGGAGTGAAACAAACTGACATGCACAGGCTGACAAGACACTGAGAAACAACTAAAGTTGATATGCTTGACGATGCAAGACATGTTGTTGAGGATGGTTGGTAGGGAGGCTCCAAAACGAAGTTAAGGAAAATTTTTGAAGGGTGGTT
>APFE030734790.1:2986-63365 GCA_000404065.3 Pinus taeda | reverse complement strand
TCATGGACTGAAGATAACAAGTTCTTCATAACATAGTGAAAAACAAATAACCAAATGTTGATAGTTGTACAAGTCCTCTTGTACTTTACCCAACTTCTTTCAAGTGTCGTACACGATCCATGTGAAACTATCCTACAAACGCAAACAAGAAAACAAAGCAAGATGCAGAAGAAAATGCGTAAGCAAAGCAAGTAAGCAAACAAACAAGCAAGCAAGCAAACACACAAGGTAGGAAGCAAACATGCATGCAAGCAAACAAACCAAAAGCAACACTACTCCTACACCTAAGCTAACAACGCATGGGTCTGCTCAGATGAAGTGATACTTCCAATGCAATAACCGACGCATTGGTCGACCCATGTTGGTGAAGGCATGGTATGCGAACAACACAGTTGTGTGAACCAACAAACAAGAAATATATAACAATGAAGACAGAAACGTTTCGAGCTTAAAAGCGTCCACAGAACAAAAACGAGTGCAAGTGCATGACATGTAGTCTGTGGACATACCATGATGCTATGTGATACTACGTGCAGATGTTAAGCACACATATACTCTTGACTGTGACATGCAAGCATATGTGAGGAAGGTAGACCACTTACATAGCGCAAGTGTGCTTGCTGAGTAAGATTCTTCCAATGCATGAGCGATGGGATTGTGTAGTTTGAGTGGAGGAAGTGAAATCTGAGTGTTGGATTGTTCTTGAGTGCATACAAATGAGTGATGAGGAGCCTTGGGTGTTTGAACAATTTCCTAATTAGAAGTGAAACCAACCTCAGGATAGCGAGGGCCTGACATAACCATCAGCTCCGGCTCAAGTGCCTTGAAAATCTGGGGGGTTTCGACTTCGTTAATAGATGGATCATCGTAGACTAGTGGCTTGGACGGATTAACAACGAGTGAATCAACATTGTGATCGGATGATGAGGTAAAGAGATCACGACAACCAAGATCGGAAAATTCAGGATGTTGGTCATCATGCCATGATTTGATGAATCGCACAGAGGGGTAGATGAGAAGCAAGAATGTTTACCCTCTACATTTTTGGAAAAAGTAGATGAAAATTCAAGTGGATTTTCAATGAATGATTTGTCCTCTTCATTGTCGAATGATGGATTGACATCCGATGTGTTCTGCGAATGAACAACAATGGGTACATCCATAGACAGGAAACACACGTGAAATCAAGGATGGAAGAATCATCATAGATGTCAGGGAATAACGGAGGAGGCTTGGACGGAAGGGAGTCCTCCTTCGCTAAGGTTTGATGCTCAAGCTCCCAGTCACACTCTTCATGAATGACAGCGCAGGTTGGTTGTGCAACACCAACTCCATTGATAGCTTGATCCTCGTCACAATAAGTGTAGAGTCCAGAATAGAAGAACACAAGACAATGTCATTCGGAGGATCATCAGATTATGAAGACAGAGGTTGAGGTACGAAATACATATGATAACCCATGGGATTCGCAACCCAATCTACACGACAATTGAAAGAAGTGATGTTGGAAGGATGTGACAATTGAACGGATGTGTGCGCCTATTCTCCCACATCACTCTGCGGTGGTGGAGCTGCTTGATGAGGGGACAGGGGACAATCACTTGTGACAACAACTGTGTCTATCTGTGATTACGCAACTCCATCACCAAAGTATGCTGAGTGAGGCTTGGGCTTAAACTTTCTTTTAGGAATAACAGATTTGGTAAGATAGTACTCAAATCTATCCATGAGATACTGGAATTTCATCTGACTTTGTTGTAACAATTTTTGGTCAAGAGGTTCTGGATCAAAATGATGGAAAGTAGATTCAATGAGATCACAGAACTACTCAAGTGAGTCAATGCTGACGGGAAGCAGACTCTAGCACCACCATAGTGGGGATTTGCGAAGTGTGTATGCAAGTAGCACGCTGGCCTCTTTTGCATAGAACTCATTTGCAAGGAATGCATAGGAGTCTTATAAGTACTTAGGCCAAGCTACTTCACCTTCACCATCATACGTGAATTCAACCAAGAGATCAGCAAACTCCCTCATGATGTCGAGAGGTTCGGCATACAAAAAACATCGTGGAGGGGTGAGTGTGACAATATCCATAATAGATGTGCAAAGGTTCAAAACTAGATGAGAGGACACATTTGGTCATTTGGCCCTCCTTCTAGCATTAGATATGTTGATGGTATTGGACCCACCAACATGTCAGGGGATATCCCCGGTAAGAAGTCCCAACTAGACCTCAGATCGTTTGGTGTAGGAGTCCCAGCAGTGGGTCGTACAATATCGCCTTGATTGCGGTTGCGCGCACAAGAAAATAAGATATCCCTGTTGCTAGCAAGGGTGTGACATATGTAGAAAGTCAAGGAAGGTGCATGAATGGTTCTAACACACAGAGGGTGAGGTGAGTGCGCCCCTTGGAAGTTTGTGGAAGCATGTGGCTAAGAAGGGAACACACGAGCAAAGATGCATCACAAACTGGAAAGCAAGTAAGCTAGCAATGAAAAGTGATGGTTAAACCAACAACACATTTCAGTAGGATTCAGACATACTTATACAGAATAGTCCATACATGCATGCGTAAGCAAAAATATACATATATCATTAGAGTAAACAAGCTAGCTAAAATACAATAACAACATATGCATGAAACATGCTGGCTCTGTTATATAAAGAAATGAAAGTTCCAATACTACAATACAACCATGACCAACCACTAGTCCCGACAGCGGAACATTACAGTCACTGCCGCTGCTCCTCCAAAGAGATATACTAGCTCTGCACTATGGAGAAGCCAAGGCTTGTAACAATACTCTCCAAGCTTTCTCTAAGATACTCATATCGGAAGCTTGGTTGACCAAAAGCCCTATCAATGAGTTATAAGGTATTATAGATAGCAAAGGGTGGGGTGACCCTTGACATTCCTTTTGTGACTGTTCAACTGCACTCATGACTCTTTAACTACTATATCACTGTTACATTTAACTATCAACACTTGGACTTCCACTTTACAAGATGTTACAACCAATCTGGACATGTACCCATGTGAGACAAAATAGGCTTGAGAAAGCCATGAAAGGCATCACTAAGACTCGAATGTTTGTGAGACGACCAACTCTTCGACATCCTCATGGTGGTCGACTGTGACAAGCCGATGCCAAGATTGGTGGCCCGTGATGGTGTCCGTGCACTCAATGGTAACATCCTACTAAAAAAGAACTCTTGCCTCTGTTGCGCCCTGGTACACTGATATGGCTCCTTTGTCCAACTTGTCTGATAGCATGCGCATGGTCATCTTAGGTGCGGTCGGATTGGCAACACACTGATGCATAGTGTATGTGCTAATCTCCAAGTGTGTGTTGGTGGATATGCGCATCAACTGTGAAACTGCATGTTTATCCCCAATCAGACTAAGTTCATGTCTTTGCCTTGGTAAGTGTGCTAATGGGTGGGATCACATGTGTGCATACAATGACATGCATGTGTTTGAACTCCCTTGCATGCGATCGACAACACTGCTCACCCTGTCTGCTTCGTACCAACTGCTGGGATGGATCTATAACTTGTACGAGTGCAGTTTCATCAGTATGTGCATGTCGCGCCCCTTATTGTACCTATTATCGCTGCAACCCTTCTCTCATCTGTACAATTGTTGTTCTTCCTTCAGTTGCTGCTTCAACACATGCAACTCCTTCTCTATTTCTCTCTCTGCCTTCGCGCGATCTCCATGTCACGTCGTCACCTCATAGCCTCAATCTCCAAAGCTATCTTCATCACAAGTGGATCTTCTTTGAACTTGCAGCTTTGCTCCTCCTTCGTGTTGTCAACAACCTTCCTCTTCCATTCGTTGCGTGCAGGGGTGCTGCCGTCCGCTAATGGTGTTGCTGGTTGGGATGCTGCTGCCATTTCATATTGATGTCCTTGTCTATGAACAACTTGATGTCTTCATAGGTACACAATCTTATAGGCACTTGCTCAGCTGCATCTCGATTTGTGCTCTCAACAGTGTCTTTGACTCTGCTCTCCTAGAATCCATTGTGCCTGTGCCACTGAGAGTCAGACGAACACCTATGATACCTAGAGACATAGCAACACTCATGGCAAGTAATCTATTAGTTGAAAATGAAAACAAACTTGAGGATTGACTTGCAACATACTTGTGTCACTGGTCGTGAAGATTGCGCAATTTCCACCGGGAGGTCGGGAGGCTGACTGCCAAAACTGCACAAGGCACAGTTCTGGAAGTCGGGAGGTTGACTGACTGCTCGTACTATGCAATACACAGTCCAGCCTAGCCTGTTGGATGTTGAGATTCCGCAATGTGCAATTTCAGCTGGCAAGTGATGCAGGCCTAGGGAATGCATTGTGCAATTTTTTGGGCCAATAATCATTGCCTCTCAGAATTGCACAAAGCAAGACTAAAGGGCATTGATTGTCCAAATTTTCTCATTTTTTGGGAGGAAGGCAGGGCCTTCCCTCTCAGAAGTGCACAATGTTGTTCGTGCAAGGCAGAGTCTGGACCAAGGTAGTCCGGGCCAATGTAGTCCCGCCGATGGGAGACTGAAACATGAGAAGTTTGAATGCATTTTGAAGTTGAGTGTAAACAAGAGTGAATGATCATGCATGCAAACAGTGAGTGAAGGATTCAGAAAACGGGACAACATGCATGCTTGTGAACCAGGTTGCCGCGACGACGACCATTAGTGCAAAACAGTGTCATGCATGTGACAACAATGAGAAACGAACGAAAACTAAAACAAGGCTTGTACAAGCTAACATACATTAAAACAACAACAAGTGTTCATCAAAATCAAGCTGACATCTCTCACACAAGCCGAAACACGAAAAGCGATAGAAACATAGCGCAAGACATGCAAAGCGGACTTACCTCGAAAAAACTGAGCTAAATGTGCCGACGACTCCTAGATGTGATGTGGGATGTCATAGCTACAAGATTGATGTGAGGAATGAGCTCTGCAGTGTCTGGTACATAAGTTTTGATAAGATCGAGGTCATGATGCGAATGCCACAAATCTAGGAAAAACGACACTTGGTGTGAGGTTTTCAAAATGATCCTTGTGTGTGACCTCCAACTGCTAAAAATAGATCCCTAAATTTGGGGATGCTCTTTGCATGCTGCTTTTGCTATTTCTGGAAAAAAAATAGGCCATGCATTCAAATCAGGGTATCTTAGTCCCAGAGGGGACCGGTCGACCTGAAGGCACATGCAACAGTCTACAAGCCTGGGAGAGGGATTTACGTAGTTTCTGAGATGAGCAGAGCTGGTTGTCCTAGAGGGATTACGCAATTTTTGGGGGGAACAAGTGACTGTCTCCCAGGATTGCGCAATTCCTGGGTTGAGCAGCTATCCTGGGAAGAATTGCACAATTTTTCAGAGGAAATTTACAAGTAGCATTGCGCAATTCTTGAGCTCAGCAGGCTGGCCACCTGATTTGTACAATTTCTAGAGGGAAGGCTGGTTCGCCTCTAGAATTGTGCAATTTTCTAGGGGAGCTGCTTGGCCAGCACTTGGTCTAAGTCTGGAAAGATAGCCTATGAGGGGAGTGAAACACATGCACAGGCCGACAAGACATTGAGAAACAATTGAAGCCTATATGCTTGATGATACAAGATATGTTGTTGAGGGTGGTTGGTAGAGAGGCTCCAAAACGAAGCTAAGGCAAAATTTTGGAGGGTGGTCGTAGCCGCTACAACACTTGGGGACACACTGGTAGAACTCCATCTCTCTTAATGGACCTTGTTCATGAAAAGCAAGTCTAACACCTCGAGAAGTATTGCTTAGTTCTTTGTTCGTCTTGGTTTCCACACTTGCTTAGTTGTAAGATGTAACATTTCCAGAGCTCTTGGTCAGTCGACACACATTCCAAACCAAGTCAACACAGTTGTTTCGATTGGGATGAGGGGTATATTGGTGCACAAGCAGTATGGTCGTTAGAGTTTTAGTTTCATCTTTGGTGTTGCTCCACTGCCAGCAGGCTTGGATAGTACCTCAATGGAGTCACATAGGAACACAAGCATCACTCCTCTTCTAGCGAGCCCTGTTAGTACCCCGACGGAGTTACTTGCATCACCTCTGTCTGTAGGAAGCCTTTCTCTTCTTTCGCCTTATTCATTTTTCATTTTTTTTTGAAATTTTTTCACATTTTCATTTTTTCATTTTTCGTAACTGTGTATAGCACTTATTCATTTCAAAGGTGGAACAGGGATCCCAACTTATTGAGAGCATAAGAGGTTGTTGCTTCATAGAAGTAGTTTATATATACCTCTGGCGTGCTTGTTAAGGTCCCCCCCCTCACTTTACTCTACTTGGCTGAGCTGACAAGGATTAACCCAAAAACAACTGACTAGAGTAGGTGACACTAGTTAGCGTGCAAGCTTCATGTTTTCAACAAGGTTCACTTAGAACAACACATATTTTCCATCGATGTGTCATGGACTGAAGATAACAAGTTCTTCATAAGAGAGCGGACAATAGATAACCAAATGTTGATAGATGTACAAGTCCTCCTGTACTTTACCCAGCTTGTTTCAAGAGTCGCACACGATCCATGCGAAACTATCCTACAAATGCAAACAAGCAAGCAAATGAGTAAGCAAAGGGAGTAAGAAAACAAACAAGTAAGCAAGCAAACACACAAGGTAGGAAACAAATATGCATGCAAGAAAACAAACCAAAAACAACATTAATCCTACACCCAAGCCAACAACGCATGGGTTTGCTCACGTGAAGTGATACTTCCAATGCAGCCATCGGCGCATTGGTCAACCCATGTTGGTGAAGGCATGGTTCATGAACAACACAACTGTGCGAACCAGCAAACAATAAAGATATAATAATGAAGACAAATACACTCTGAGCTTAAATGCGTCCACAGAACAAAAACAAGTGCAAGTGCATGACATGCAGTCCATGGAGATATCATGATGTTATGTGATACTACGTGCAGATGTTGAGCACACGGATACTCTTAACTGTGACATGAAAGCACATGTGAGGAAGGTAGACCACTTACATTGCACAAGTGTGCTTGTTGAGTAAGACTCCTCTAATGCATGAGCGATGGGATCGTGTAGTTCGAGTGGAGGAAGTGAAATCTGAGTGTTGGATTGTTCTTGAGTGCATACAGATGAGTGATGAGGAGCCTTGGTTGTTTGAACAATTTCCTAATCAGAAGTGAAACCAACCTCAAGACAGCGAGGGCCTAACATAACCATCAGGTCAGCTAAAGTGCCTCGAAAATCTGGGGGGTTTCAACTTCATTAATAGATGGATCATCGTAGACCAGTGGCTTGGATGGATTAACAATGAGTGAATCAATGTTGTGATCGGATGATGAGGTAAAGAGACCACGACAACCAAGATCGGAAAATTCAGGATGTTGGTCAGCATCCTCATGATTTGATTCGCACAGAGGGTTAGATGAGAAGCAAGAATATTCACCCTCTGCATTTCTGGAAAAAGCAGATGAAAAATCAAGTGGATTTTCAATGAATGATTTGTCCTGTTCGTTGTTGGATGATGGACTGACATCAAGTGTGTTCTGTGAATGATCAACAATGGGTGCATCCATAGATGGAGATACACATGCGAATTCAAGGATGGCAGAATCATCAGAGATGTTAGGGAAGAATGGAGGAGGCTCATATGAAAGGGAGTCATCCTTCGCCAAGGTTTGATGCTCAAGCTCCCAGTCACACTCTTCATGAATGACAATGCAAGTTGGTTGTGCAACACGAACTCCGTTGATAGCTTGATCCTCGTTCACAGCAAGTGTAGTGTCCGGAATAGAAGAACACAAGACAGTGTCATCCGGAGGATCATAAGAATACGAAGAAAGAGGTTGAGGTACGAAATACATATGATAACCCAATCTATGCGACAATTGAAAGATGTGATGTTGGAAGGATGTGACAGTTGAATGGATGTGTGTGCCTGTTCTCCCGCATCACTCTGCGGTGGTGGAGCTATTTGATGAGGGGACGGCGGATAGTCACTTGTGATAGTGACCATGTCCATTTGTGATTGCGCAACTCCATCACCGAAGTATGTTGAGCGAGGCTTGGGATTAAACTTTCTTTTAGGATTAAAAGGTTTGGTAAGACAATACTCAAATCTGTCCATGAGATACTAGAATTTCATCTGAATTTTGGGAGCTTGAAACTACAACACATGAAAGCAATCCCAAATTTCCATAGGCGATTCATGCGACGACTTCTGTTGATGTAACAATTTTTGGTCAAGAGGTTCTAGATCAAAATGATGGAAAGTAGATTCAATGAGACCACAGAACTGCTCAAGTGAGTGCATGCTGCCAGGAGTAGACTCCAACATCACCGTAGTGGGGATTTGCGAAGTGTGTATGCAAGTAGCACACTGACCTCTTCTGCATAGAACTCATAAGCAAGGAATGCATAGAAGTATTCTAAGTACTCAAGCCAGGCTACTTCGCCTTCACCATCATACGTGAATTCAACCAAGAGATCAACAAACTCCCTCATGATGTCGAGAGGTTCGACATACGAAAAACATCGTGGAGGGGTGAGTGTGACAATATCCATGATAGATGTGAAAAGGTTCAAAACTAGATGAGAGGACACAGTTGGTCATCTGGCCCTCCTTCTAGTGCCAGAAATGTTGACGGTGCTGGACCCGCCAACATGTTAAGGGATCTCCCTAGTAAGAAGTCCCAACTAAACCTCAAACAATTTGGTGTAGGAGTCCCAACAGTTGGTCGTACGGTATCGCCTTGACCGTGGTTGTGCATAGAGGCAAGTAAGATATCCCTATTGGTAGCAAGGGTGTGACATATGCAACAAGTCAAGGAAGGTGCATGAATGGTTCTAACACATGGAGGGTGAGGTGAGTGCGCCCCTTGGAAACCTATGGAAGCACGAGCTAAGAAGGGAACACACGATCAAAGTTGCATCACAAACTAGAAAGCAAGTAAGCTAGCAATCCAAAGTGATGGTTAAACCAACAACACATTTTAGTAAGATTCATACATACTTATACAGAAAATTCTATACATGCATGCGTAAGCAAACAAATGCATATATCATTAGAGTAAAAAAGTTAGTTAAAATACAATAACAACATATGCATGAAACGTGCTAGCTCTACAATATAAAGAAATGAAAGTTCCAATCCTACAATACAACCATGACCAACCACTAGTCCCGACAACGGAATGTTACAGTCACTACTACCTGCTCCTCCAAAGAGATATACTAGCTATGCATTGTGGAGAAGCCAACGCTCATTAAGATACTCTCCAAGCTTTTCTCTAAGATACTCCTATCGGAAGCTTGGCTGGCCAAAAGCCCTATCAATGAGTTATGAGGTACTATAAATCGCGAAGGGTGGGGTGACCTTAACATTCCCCCTTTGTGACTGTTCAATTGCCCTCATGACTCTTCAACTACTGTATGATTGTTACATTCAACTATCGACACTTGGACTTCCACTTTACAATATGTTACATTCAATCTGGACATGTACCCATGTGAGACAAAATAGGTTTGAGCAAGTCATGCAAGGCATCACTAAGAATCAGATGTTTATGAGACGACCAACTCTTCGACATCCTCATGGCGGTTGACCGTGACAAGCTGATGCCAAGCTTGGTGGTCTGTGATGGTGCCCGCGCGCTCAATGGTGACATCCTGCTAAAAGAAAACTCTTGCCTCTGTTGCATCCGGGTACACTGATATGGCTCCTTTGTCCAACTCGTTTGATAGCATGGGCATGGTCATCTTGGGTGCGACCGGACCGACAATACACTAATGCACAATGTCCGTGTTGATCTCCAAGTGTGTGTTGGTGGCTATGCGCATCAACTGTGAAACTGCATGTTCAACCCTAGTCGGATTAAGTTCATGTCTTCTCCTTGGTAAGAGTGCCAATGGGTGGAATCACATGCATGCGTACAATGACATGCATGCGATCGACAACACTGCTTACCATGTCTGATCCGTCCAGCTGCTAGGATGGATCTACAACTTGTACGAGCGCAATTTCATCAGTTTGTGTGTGTCGCACCTGTTGTTGTACATGTTCATGCTGCAACCCTTCTCTCATATATACAACTTTTGTTCTTCCTTTAGTTATTGCTTCAACACATGCAACTCCTTCACTATTTCTCTCTCTGCCTTTGCGCAATCTCTGTGTCGCGTCGTCACCTCATAGCCTCAATCTCCAAAGCTCTCTTCATCACAAGTGGATTTGCTTTGAACTTGCAGCTTTGCTCCGTCTTTGTGTTGTCAACAACCTTCCTCTTGCATTTGTCACATGTAGGTGTGCTACCATCTACTGCTGCTAATGGTGCTTCTCGTTGCGATGCTTCTTCCATTTCATCTTGATGTCCTTGTCTATGAACAACTTGATGTCTTCTTAGGTAGGCAAGCTCATAAACACTTGCTCAGTTGCATCTCTAGTTGTGCTCTCAACGGTGTCTTTGACTATGCTCTCCTGGAAACCATTGTGCCTGCGCCGCTGAGAGGCAAACAAACACTTGTGATACCTAATGACATAGCAACGCTCATGGCAAGTAATCTGTCAATCGAAAACCAAAACAAACTTGAGGACTGACTTGCAACATACCTGTGTGACTGGTCGTGAAGATTACGCAATTTCCATCAGGAGGTTGGCTGCCAAAACTATGCAAGGCACAATCCGGGTTGTCAGGAGGCTGAGTGACTGCTGGAACTATGCAATGCATAGTCCAACCTGGCCTGCTAGATGTTGAGATTGCACATTGTGAAATTTTAGCTGGTAAGTGATGTAGGGCCAGGGATTGCATTGCGCAATTTTTTGGGCCAGCAGTCACTGCCTCTCAGAATTGCGCAAAGAAAGACTGGAGGGCATTGACTGGCCAGATTTTTTCATTTCTGGGAGGAAGGCAGGGCCTTCCCTCTTAGAATTGTGCAATGTTGTTCGGGCAAGGCAGAGTCTGGGCCAAGGTAGCCTAGACTCGCCGACGGGCGACTGAAACATGAGAAGTTTGAATGCATGGTGAAGTTGAGTGTAAACAAGAGTGAATGATCATGCATGCAAATAGTGAGTGCAGGATTCAGGAGATGGACAACATGCATGCGTGGCAAGCGGGTCGTCGTGATGACGACCGTTAGTGCAAAAACAATGTTATGCATGCAACAACAGTGAGATGCGAACGAAAACTGATATAGTACTTGTATAAGCTAACATACATTAAAACAACAACAAGCATTCATTAAAATCAACTAGGCAACCCTCACACAAGTCGAAACACAAAAAGCGACAGGAATTACAACGTAAGACATGCAAAGCGGGCTTACCTCGAAACAACTGAGCTGAATGTGCCGACGACTCCTAGAGATGACGTGGGATGTTAGAGCTGCAAGATTGATGTGAGGAATGAGCTCTACAACGTCTAGTACATAAGTTTTGATAAGATCGAGGTCATGATGTGCATGCTGAAGATCTAGGAAAAGCGACACTTGGTGTGAGTTTTTCAAAATGATCCTTGCGTGTGACCTCCGACTGCTAAAAATAGATCCCTAAATATGGGGATGCTCTTTGCATGCTGCCTTTGCTATTTCGGGAAAAAATAGGCCATGCATGCAAATTGGGATAGCTCAAGCCCGGAAGGGACCGATTGACCTGAAGGCACATGCAGTAGTCTACAAGTTTGGAGAGGGATTTATGTAGTTTCTAAGCTGAGCAGAGTTGGCTGTCCCATAGGGATTGCGCAATTTCTGGAAGGCATAGGTGATTGTCTCCCAGGATTGTACAATTCCTAGGATTAGCAACTGTCCTGGGATGAATTGCGCAATTTTTCAGAGGAAGCTTGACAGGAAACATTGCGCAATTCTTGAGCTCAGTAGGCTGGCCAGCTGATTTGCGCAATTTCTGGAGGGAAGGCTCGTTCCTCTCTAGAATTGCGCAATTTTCTAGGGGAGCTGTTTGGCCAACACATGGTCTAAGTTCAGAAAACAACCTGTGAGGGGAGTGAAACAAATTGACATGCACATGATGACAAGACAATGAGAAACAATTGAAGCCTATATGCTTGACGATGCAAGACATGCTGCTGAGGATAGTTGGTAGGGATGCTCCAAAACGAAGCTAAGGTAAAATTTTGGAGGGTGGTTGTAGCCACTACAACAAGCTGACAAAAAAACACCTATAGATAACACAAATAAACAATAAGAAAAGCGCATCTAATCCAAATATGATATGACAAGACTTGTATATATGATCAAGGAGATATATACCAAAAATCATCAAACATAGACCATGATTGTGGGAAAAATAATATATAATTGTATTAACACAGGGAAGTGATTAGAACCTAATGCCTTTATGACATAGAGTCCCCTTTAAACTATTTCTCATCTCAACACCTTGCTTTCAAAAGCTTTAGGATCATAAGTTGGATACTTTAACAAAGTGGCAATGAGAATCTTAGAGTTGAGGCCTTTTTGAAATCAACCAAGAACCCTCTCTCAATGAAAGATGGTTGTATTTATAATCTTAGAGGAGGTTAAGATATAGTCAAATCAGAGATGTGAGTTAGATCCAAACCGATCAGGATAGATGGCATCCACAAGGCTTATCATCTAGAAGCTTCTCATTCTTTTTATTTTTTCCTTTATAAAAACAGTGTTGCACTTTGTAAACGAGCAACTTGCGACTGTCGCATCTGACAATTATGCAACATGTGATAATCAACTATTTCACAAATTGTCAATGTGCAACTTGCGACATCCTCTTGAAATAGGGTTTTTAAAGGGATTTGAGCAACATTTTCTTCCATTTTCTTCAGGGATTAATGACAATAATACTTCAGATGACAAAGGATATGGGTACACCATTAATTGTCATGAATGTGACAAAACAATGTGTAACGCATGGGCACATAAATGTCATAATCACATGATCACAATAATAATTAACAATGAGAATTCCCACTTGCTTAATGGATCCCTTACATGACAGGGGATCTCATTAGATAACCTCATTATGTTATCCAAAACATGTCTTTCATATATTCATCAGAGTTTTATGAGCATTAACCAATCATCCATTCACAAGAATGATTCCCAACAATAACTTATCAAATGAAATGACATCACATGCATTCATTTCAGCATTAATGTGTTCATGAAATATAGCACATTCACCAATTAGATAGTGTTATTATGCCTTAAATATCTCATCCATGTTGTATTAAAGTTCATGAAAACTTCCCTTTTTGTGTGATTTCCATGGTTGTTACATTGTTGCCCATTTTATTTCAAATGGACTTAGCCATGCCCATCTTAGTTGTTTTATCATCCTCTTTTTCCTTTTGATTGCCATTTATCTTATGCGTAGGGTTTAACCAAGATCTTGCACTTCTGGTGGGGTTCTACTTTAGGTCTTCTACAAACCTCCTCATCTTTCCTTCCCCACACTCAACAATCAGCAATACCAAACACAAAGACATGAATAAATAAAAAACAAGGAAAGATAAAACTCTCACAACAACAACACATAATAACAACATAAACAAGATGACCATGCTCAAGGTCAACAATAAAAAAAAATATATGAAGCCAATCACTAAAATACAAAACATATACAACATTCATTAACCCACGTCAACTCAATCACATGAGTTATGGTGCTTAGTGTGTCCTTCACCACACACACATATATATACACAAAATCAGGCCGAGTCTTTTCCAAGGTTTTATGGCAACCTTAAATTTTAACATCCCTCGAGATAGCTCCTAGAGAGGTCTTTTATTTCAGGGTAACTTCGCCTTTCTTGTTCATGATGGACTTGGTCCATGCTATGATGCACCATACCATTGTCCATGCTTTTTCTTCCTTGCCATGCCAATACCAAGCATGTTGATCTACAATTGTTCACACGTCCAGAATTCATGTCAATCACATGTTCCAAGAATCAAGAATACACATCAACATATTTATAACCATGTTATCACAAGATTGGAAATCAATCTTTTACCATGACTAGCATCATCAAATTTTGAAATCAACCCTTTACCAAGGCTAGCAACCATGACATAGTTTGAAATCAACTCATAGTCATCATACATAGTGCTACAATTGTTTGGTCAAATCAATGTCCTTGATTGGCAATAATAAAAATTGTCAACCAGGGTGCGTACACTGTAGAAGTATAGGTGCACAATATGTGCTTAGAAGTTGTTTACTAGGTCGTTATGTATTTGTCAAGGTCTAAACTTAAGATGGGGCGATGTTTGTCAATTGTATTAGTGTTGTAATTCTTAGGGATGTTAATTAAGTTTCCTAGGAATTAATCTCTATCCAATCAGTTTGTGGATGATGTGAGGGTGATTTTACTTATGTTAGATTGTTGGGATTTGATCTTAAATCTCTTTGTTGCAACTCCTAATTCTCTAAGTGAAAAATGAAACCTTACTCTAGCAACTATGAAGGAATATTGTTGAATTCAATTGTTTTAGGAGAGGTCTTCTCGCTTGTTCAATTTCTGCTCAAATAAAGTAATCCAAGCAACATCTATGAATTGAACACACTTCAATTATGCTGGATAATAAGCAAAGGAAATAATTGTGCAGTACCAGGTATAAAGCAAAGTAAATAACAGTCTAATATAGGTATAAATCGAATTAAAGTTCTTATGCAGATAACAATTCGAGATCATTATACAACATTATCACACAAAACAGAGCAATTGAATAATTAAAGGAAATCAGGTTGTATTTGATTAAAACCTGCCACTGTTTGTAGGGGCCCTCCACATAGTAGTTCAGAGCTTCAAATCAGTACAACGCTAGCACACAAAAACCAAATTCATTCACATGAGATTCACAAATTGTTCAAAAAACATATCATTCGGTGCACACCCAAATAACAGTGCGGCCATTAGCTTTATAGCAGGTCTCTTTGCATAACTGTATGAAGATCCTAAGCCTAATATCTCTTAATCCTATCTTAACTTATATCGTGAAACCGTCATTTTTCTATTTCGAAAGCAAAACGATAAGGTTCAACTAATCTCAGGTTTTGTTCTGCATTAATCCGATGGTTGACTCAGAGTTTGACCGCGATCTCCTGTGCCTCTTTTAGCAAACATTTTCGAGTGGATAGGAAGGTATCCATGAGGGAGTCATCCTCTATCTATCCTCTATCCTTTCATTGCTGACCTGGAACTCTGGAACCTCACGAACAATGAAGATAGCTACATAATCTTGGACTAGTTGCAGAAACAGACTGATTCGGTAGCTAATTACAACTTTAATTAAAACAATAGGGTATATAGCTGAATATGAACAAGAAAACATACTAATTCATACCTTCATCAAAACCTGGTAGATATGGATTTATTAAGTGGTAAATATATATGAAAAAGAGAGGATTATTGGGCAAAAGGATGTCATGGTAGGACAATCTTCAGACTCTACAACAACTAGCACCCACTTGCACTCTTGTGCATATTAGTTGTCTGAACATACTTTGTATTAGTTCAATTGTCCTAAAACATGATCATTTCTTCATGCAATCACATAAGCACATACTCATATCATGCACCTATTCCATCAATACTTTAAGTGTGCCTAAAGTTCAAAAATCACAATCAATAATTTATAGAACAATTTTATGGAGAAGACACTGACTGTTAGTAAACCTCTTATTAATGTACTCACCACATTGTCACACCATGTATATCATCATGCATAGGCATCACATGTGCCATTCTCTCATTAGCACCTTATTTTCCATAACCTAGTTACTCAAGATTGCATGCAACACTTTCATTGGCTTCCCAATTTTGTTGTCAACTTGCTTATGGTTACATGTTTATCACCAACCACTATTAGTCATATGAATCAAGTTATGACAACAAACTACTTAGAGTCTTTATGCCTGCACATCCATTACTGTAAGCACCTAGCATACCTTCACGCGTCTCGACATATCATTATTTAATATCTATTTGAAGGACATGCCTCTCTAAACTATTTCATCTCTTGATTTTTAGTATGCCTATACTATTATTCATCAAATTATGAAAACTTCTCAAAATATCAAAGAAAAGTATAAGCCGAAAAGAGATAAGTGAAGATATTCCCCCTCATAATTTTGGTTGCATCATTCAGTCATGAACTTGTGCAATCCCGTTGGTCTTCTCTAAGGAATCTAGTCAGTATTCTGCATATTTATCTTATCGAATCAACTCAAATCAATCTTTAAATAACATCGATGTATTCATATATACAACAAAATAATCTCACATAACCACATATGCATGTAGTAAATAATCACCAATAAAATTCAACAAATAGTAAACACTTGCACCAACAAACAAGCATTCTTTTAAATGATTTATTTATTTATTTTATTTTTATTTATTTATTTTTTAATCTCCCAAGGTCTAGTGTAGAACCTTTTCTCTTCATTTCATCTACCAAAGGGCCCATTTAGTCCAAGTGTTGAACCTGAAAGCTTCAATACCACTTTGTAACATATCCAATTTCCTCATTGACTTACAAAGGTTATAGGGTACCCATAATTTTATTTTCCCTTTTACTAGTTTGACAATAAGCTCTGATACCACCTTATCACATACCCCTACTAAGTTTATCCTAACCAAAGTTGCAAAAATTTTATTTTCATCTCTCATACATTTTGTCAAACACTTTGCATGTAAACCTTTATTCATATACTTTGTATACGACCAATCAAGTAGTATTATTTCGGTGTACATTTTGTTAAACATTTTGCATGAAATCAAATTAGAAATGTTATTCTAATTCCACTTGTAACATACTAATTGAAATATACTGCTCAATCATGCAACTTTTGGTTTTTGGTCTTTAAGGTATTTTATCAAACATTTTGCATGCAAATTGTAATAAAACACGTTTAACACATTTATTCCAATCCTTTGCATGCAAATAGGCATATATCAACTACAACAATGCTATCATACAACATTACTATCACCACCCAACAAAACAACATTTTCATTAGGGCATTTCATCAAACAATTTGTATGAAATGAATTAGTAAACCATTTAGGCATTTCTTCAACCATTTTGCATGCAAATAGGCATATATCAACTACAACAATACTATTATATAACAAAACAACATTTTCATTGTCATCAGACAGTTTGTATGCAATGAATCATTAAAAACAATTTAGACATTTCTTCAAACACTTTGTATGCAAACTAATATAGCAAATTATTCAGGGCATGTCTCCTAAATTATAATAGTCCAAGTTCTAAAAACTAAACCAAATGATCAATGAGAGTTCCCTTACTGTGGTTCAAATTTCAACCTTTGGAACCTCCTAGATGAAAAGTTATAGTAGAAGTGCTAACATGACCAGTTTGAAGCACGATTTCAGGAGCATTCCCGAAGCTCGAATTCCTATAGTAACATCTCCTAAAACATCATGACCCAAGATCTTAGAACTAGATTAAACGATCAACGAGATTTCCCCTCACCATGGTCCAAGTTTCAGCTTCTAGAACCTCCCAAAAGAAAAGTTATAATAGAAAAGTGAGCAGTAGCAATCAGAGACCCCTGCATGTCCACATGCAGCATATTAACTTGCACATAAAAATCAAGACATATTTCTTACAACCTAGAGGTAGAATTTCAATATAATCCATAAAAGAGCAAGGGCATTTTGCCTATTGATTCCATGCAACATTTTTCTACAACATGCAAAATTATCACACAACTATACATTAATTTCAATAAAGAACTAATCATCATATTCATAGCTCTCAATTAATAACACTAATCTGAGATATAATAATGGCTTAAACTGAAGGTGGGACTTTGGTTTTCCACCCAACCATAAATTAGTTGTAGCTTGTAGTTTTTGCAACTGTCACCCCCCCCACAATCACAGACTAGTTGTAGCCTATATCTCTTGCAACAATGACCCCCAAGCCAGATCCACGATCCAAGGGGAATTTTCAAGCAAACTCAGTTGGAAATCATGCTCACAAGTTTAGCTCATTACATAAAAATCCAATTATGTCATCAAATTTGTTTCTTTCAACAAAAATCCAACCCCTCTTGTTGTTTGAATGTATTTTATCCTTTTTCTTATGTGTCTCTTCACGTTACTGATGTGTCATTAGTCAATATCTTTCTAGCTAGTTGCACATTTGATTAAGTAGTGGTGCCAGCTAACACCACTCAGGCTCTTCTTCCTCCGCCCCCCAATTTGTGGATCTGTGGTCCCACTCTTCAGGCCATTCAAATAAATTTATAATCATTTATAATCAGAGTACAATTACAGTACAAAAATCAAGGGGAGTATACTAGAGGTGTTATAAGGGCCTTCATCTCAGGGATAATTTTGGTGAACCCTTAATTAATATCAACCCTAACAATAGCATCCTTATAGCTCTGCTACTATTTTGGCCTTAAAAAATTCCATGTAGCCTTATTAAACTTGCATAAGAAGCAATCTAGCCTAAAGGAATTGTCATTAATCATCTCATAAAGTACAATATGTAGGTTTTAACCCTGTATAGAAATTACCTACAAACGAATTCTTCAAACAAAAAAAATAAACAATGGCAGGAACATAAAACAAATAAACACAAATATTTTTCCCTAGATCCCAGAACTAGGACTACCAGATTGATTTTTCATTATATTCCTTCTAATGTTACAATACACACACACACACACACACACACACATATATATACATGTTGAAGCTTTCATAAACCCCAATCCACTAACCCTGTATTAGAACATAACCGTAGTTCCCTTGACCGGATCTACAAAATACCATGGGAAGAAAACCATCATGTCCAAAACCATGTGCAAAATCCATGCACAAAACCATGGGTAGGTCCGCCCACCATCTTTTGGTCCACTCCCCATCCCTGGGTCCGGACCCCATCCTTGGGTCTGCACAACTATTATTGGGTCCGCATAAAACAATTTTTTTGTTGTGGAAAGAATATAACACATACCCAACCCAATAGTCAATTGGCCCAAGGATAAGATATGGTTATACACTCACTTCTATTCCTTGATGTCCTTATTAGGGATCACATCAAGGTAACATTGTGTGGATATCTTTGACTTGATAGTAATATCCTTGCCTATTTGCCATGATGTTCATGTTTTTCTTCTAAGGTTGTAATAATCCATAACTAATGTTTAACATAACGATTTTATCTGCTACAAATAACATGCAAAACTAAGTTTTTACCATTTTTTGTTGTGTTATTGCAATGTCTTATGCCTTCCGTTAGAAATAGTTTAAGACTAAAAAGATAGTTGAAAAATTATTGCTTGATTAACTCTTAGTTAGCTAGCCATTTTTAGTCTTGAAAATAAACACCTCCTTTTGTATTTATTTTTTTACGAGAGCTATAACCATTAAACATGACCAACTTGCATAATACAATTTTACATCTATGTAATTTTTATTTTGTTAAATTGTTATTGAATCATCATTTATTATACCCAATATAGATCCATCTTAACTTCAAATCTGTCAAGTGTGAAGAGGGATCGAATATCTCAAGATGCAATTCTCTTTTTGAGAGCAAAACTTGAGAATTTTTTTGCACCTCAAGAGATTTGATTCATGTTAATACTTGGTAGATTCAAAGCTAAGATAGATTTGCGTTGGTTCTTAATAACATTATTTATATTTATATACATCTCACATCTCCATATACAACTTGAGTGAGCCTAATGGTCAAGAGCATGTGTTTCCTCCTAAGAGGTCACAGGTTCAAAATTAGAGGGGGGTAGAGTATGTATGCCTTCGTAGACTTAGCAGTCACATCGCTGTGTGGAGGTGGTTCCCTTGTCCCACAAACAAGGGGATCTCAGACACCAATGTGGTGTCTAGCTTCGCAGTGACCTTAAAATTGGATAATAATAATATTCTTATGTTTAATTTTATTAGAATGTTGATATTATATTTAGTTACATATATATGTAACAATTTTTTGACATGTTTTATAATTTCTTAATTTAATTTTTTAATGTGATATACATGGTATTGTTGATATAAATAGATAGAAATAAAAATTAATTATTATAAGTATTGAATTTTATATGTTTATTAATTAAATTTAGATATAAAGTTCTAGTGGTTATAAATATGAATCATTATTATTTAAATTTATTTGAATGTGATATGACTATTATCACAAACAAGGGGATCTCAGACACCAATGTGGTGTCTAGCTTCACAGTGACCTTAAAATTGGATAATAATAATATTCTTATGTTTAATTTTATTAGAATGTTGATATTATATTTAGTTACATATATATGTAACAATTTTTTGACATGTTTTATAATTTCTTAATTTAATTTTTTAATGTGATATACATGGTATTGTTGATATAAATAGATAGAAATAAAAATTAATTATTATAAGTATTGAATTTTATATGTTTATTAATTAAATTTAGATATAAAGTTCTAGTGGTTATAAATATGAATCATTATTATTTAAATTTATTTGAATGTGATATGACTATTATGATTTTTTTATGAGATTTTTTTACTTAATAAAAAAAAAAATTACAATATAACAAATTTGATTGAATCTATTTATTATTTTTATTACCTTTTTAATTGAGTTGAGATTATGTTTTATTATTAATATTTTTAGATATAATGCTTCATTTTACAAACACTACATCATCTCTTCCATATTGAGCCAATATTTAAATGTTTACACTCATTTATGAACACTAGAACATCTCTTCTATATTGGGTTGTAGAGTTGGCTCTTAATGCAACCATCATAGATCCATCCTAACTCTAAACTACTAAACACAAAGAGGGATTAAATTTCTCAAGGTGCAAACCAATTTTTGAGGGTAAAACTCAAGGAAAGATTTGCACCTCGAGAGGTTTGATTCTTCTTAGCACTTGGTAGGTCCAAAATTACGATGGATCTATGTTAATTCTTGATAATAATTTTTACATTTATATAAATTTCACATGTGGCATTTTTCTTTTGCACGTTTGATAATTTTCTTAATTTAATTTTTTAATATAATATGCATAACATTGATAAATAAATAGAAAACAAAAATTATAAATATTGTATTTTTCTCTATTTATGAATTAAATTTAACCATAAAGTTATGATGATAGAGTCATTATTTTAATTAACATATGGAATTTAAGTTATAACCACTATTTATATTTATAATATTTCACGTTTTTATATTAAAAAATATTTGATTTTTTAATTATATGTTTATTGTTTAAAATATTTTATTAATTATATTTTGAAATATTATGTTACAAATAAATCATTATTATTTAAATTTATCTAAATGTAATAATGCCAGTTTAAGATTTTTTTTTCTAGAAACTAATTTTATTAAAAAAACAAAATTACAATACAATAATTAAATTGAATTGAATCTATTTATTACTTTATTTATTGATTTTTTAATTGAGCGACATTATGTTTTATTTATTATATATGATTTTGTTTTAATGCTTCATTTTATGACACTAGCAACATTTTCCTTTCATGTTGGTTGCAAGTCTCGTCCCATGTTGAGTTCACAATTTTTAAAATATTTACCTCATTATGGACATACATTCTCTCATACAAAACTATATAAACACTACCTCAATATCAATTACAATACCAATATCTAAATTTTACTAACCGTATATTATTTTAAATTATTGAACTAATTTTTAATCATAATCTTTAAAAATTAATTTTTATATTTATTAAAAAAATAAAACCTAATAACCATATATTAAAAAATTATCTGGACTTATAGAATCATTGTCAATATTGAACCACAACCAAGATAGTGAATTGTGGTCTCATAAATGGGATGTCACTTCAAAGAGAAGGCGAGAAAGGTAAAGAGAAGGGGAGAAAGGTAACAAAGACGTTACTATTACATTATGTATATGGTTTTTGTCCCCAAGTTTAGAAGGCCCCACTAAATATCATTCATAGAATTTTAGAAGGCCTCACTAAGTTTAGATTAAAATGGTTTTCAAGATTTTTTTTTGGGTTTTTTTAATATTATCAACTTTTTATAAATAATTTTGAATCCTATCGATTTAGGATTTTTTTTTTTTTTTTTTTTTTTTTTTTTTTTTTTTTTTTTTTTACATTTTATAATTTTGTGTAAAGAAAAAGATTAATCAATTAATATAACCTTAATTAATAATAAAGAAAATAAACTTTGTAATGAAATCTAAAATTATGCTTGAAATAGAGTTTATATAAAAAATTCACGGTCCTCCAAAGTTGGTGTACTAATTGGGCTCATTAGTCCTTACATTCCTTTCATGATCACAACTAACAGATTATGGTTTTGGATTTTGATATTTTGTCTCTCAAGTGTTTTTTGGCATCATGATTTTTTCTTTCAACATCTTGTATGGATTTTTGACAAATGAATGTTCTCATCACATTTATTTTTAAAGATAAGTTAGTATTATTTTAGTCCAAATGTATTTTTATTAGCATTGTATTGTTTTTCACCGTTTAATTTATTAAAAATATTTGGTTTTTATGTAAATACTCCATTTTCAATATTGTAGCATGTGTTATTTTTACATTAATTTATATCTATCTAAATTTGGATCTATTATGCGTCGAGAAGGATCAAATCCCTTAAGGTACAAACAATTTTTTTTGGAGTGCAGAACTTGAGGATATGTTTGTATTTTGAGGGATTTGATCCTTCTCAGTGCATGATAGATCCAAAGTTGGTTCCATTTGAGGGAAGCAATGTCACGTTTTTAGATTAACATTATTATATATATGTTTGAGATAAATTTCATGCTTTGAAATTTACATGTTTATTATTATCTATTTGTTTGAGGATCTAATGCAATCTTCGTTGTACTTGGATTGAGACCAGTGAGTTCATAAATTCGAATATGGTCATTATACACAAAGCTTGCAATTTTTTTTTTTTAAGCATTAAGCCATTGTTAAATAACTTTATGTTCTAGCATGAATTTAAATCATTTTTTGCTTTTTCTTCATTTGGTTGTCGTTAAAAAGCTTTGCTGTGGATTTACATCATGTTTTACTTTTTCTTTGTTAAAAAGCTCTGTGGTGGCCTTACATTATGCTTTCTTTGACTAACTTGAACATACCATTCTCTTTTTTAATTTAGTTTGTGTTGGATGCCTTGAATGTTTTGTACATTTGTTTTTGGATGCTTTTAGTAGTTTGTGTATTTGTGTGTATGCATTTGGATGATAATGTTTGTGGGTGTTACACTTGTTGTGTTGTATTTCTATATGTATATGTAATTGTCTTTTAGTAATTGGTTGCTAATAAAGAATGAAGACGATCTTGTTAATAATTAATTTGTAGTTTGCAAGATGATTGATTCTGCACATCTATTTCATTTAATTCTAGGTATCACAACTTTTGATAGCTAATTAATTCTTAATAGTGTCCTAGATATTACTAAATATATCTTGAAGAATATTTTTAATAATTTACTGCCTCAAGATTACTCTTGAAATAATTTGTTTCTTTGCAAATGTTTGAAATAAATTTCTGTTTTGCAAAGTTAAGAAATAATGTATTTTTGAAAATTTTAATGTGTTTCTTTAAACAATTATTACATCTTCATTTTCTATATATCTTAAAAATGGATCTTGAATAGTATTTTGATGATTTTTTTTTAGACACTGTTTGTTTTGAATGTTTACAAGTATAACTTTTCCTCTTAATATTTTGAATACATGTAATTGTGTATTAGGTAAATTATTGTTGAATGAAAAGGGAGAACCACTTTTCCAATTAATAATTTGCACTTTTGGCAGAAGGATATTTTGCACATCTATTTCATTTAATTCCAGGTATACTTTTGAAAACTAGTTCATTTTTAATAGTGTCCTTTGAGGTACTACTAAATATATCTTTGAATAATATTTTAAATAATTTACTGCCTCAAGATTACTCCTGAAATAAATTTTTTCTTTGCGAATGTTTGAAATAATTTATTTCCTTCACGAATATTTTGATGATTTTTTTTTTTTTTTTTTTTTAGTCCTTGCAAAGTTAAGAAAATGTTTGGTTTGTTTTTTTTTTTTTTTTTTTTTTTTTTTTTTAAATGAGGCAAGGTCTACAAATTCTCTAAATTTCCAAACAATTATCACATCTCCATTTTCTATATATCTTAAAAATAGATCATGGATAACATTTTGATGATTTTTTTTAAAAGAAAACATTTTAAATGTTTATAAATATATATTTTCCTCTAATCATATTTTTAATATGTTGTGTGTAACTGTCTATTAAGTAATTTGGAATATATGTAATTGTTTTGAATGTTTATCAACTAACTTATTCGCTCTAAATAAATATTTTGAAATATGTAGTTGTATGCAAATAATTGCTTCAGTGTTTTACAATTAATTAATTTTGCATCAAAGGTAAGGAAAAAATATAAATGAGAAATCATGTTAAAATTTCTATTAAAATTAAGCTATAAACTGCAATGATGTAGTTTAGGGACATTTTAATTTTAATTTGTATATCTAATCAAATTAATTTTCTAATCAAGATTTATTTATTTTTGTACAGTTTCATCCTGTGAATTTTTTTATTTTATATTTGCAAAAGATTAATTTATTTCTTGGACTCTTAAGTAAGGTCATGTATACAACTGTAAAATTTTCAAGTTTATGTCAAAGATTGACACGATATTTACTAAAATTGTACTATATTTGAAATTCAAATTATGAGTGAGCAATTACTTTAATTATTTAACCCATAAATTGTGCAGATCGACTTTCGGTTTTTTATTTATATGATTGTGGAGCGCGCACGAACCTAATGAATGAGAAGAAGATCAAATCTGAGTAAAATGAACTCAGTGAGCAATTGTAATTGTTGTGTAAATCAACTTTTCATTTTTTTTTTTTTTAATTTTTATATTTTATTTTTTAATATAATATGAGTGTTTAGATTTTTATTTAGGCTGAAAATATTTATATGGTTATTTAGATTTTTGTTGGGGCCAACATTATTTTGTTTGGAGAAAACTATTTTTCATTATTTGTATTTATTGGACACGTGTCAACTCTACGTTGAACACAAACATACTTACATATTGCCCTCATACTGGGCTATAGAATGCCCTGAATATCATGCTTGTTCATTTAAATCTCAACCCGATCTATATAAGTGGTGTTAGAGCAATTTGATTTCTATTATTTTTCCATGCATGTAGTTAATGAGGTTAGTGTACCAGGAGTTAAGCCTAGAACTATCAGAGGCTAGTGAATACTTTTTTTGCCATCCCAAGGAGTTTATAGAGGTGGACAAAGTAGAGAAAGATGATAGAGAAAAAGATCATATCAAGTTGTTGCCCTATAAAGTCCACGAGTGACAAAGGAATGAGATGAAGGTAATTTCGACAAAACCTTTGACATTTCCCAACAACAAAGGAGTCACCTTCAACAAATAATGATTTCAAAGGAGTGACACCCTTCAAGGTACAAGTTAATTTCAATATCCCTTTGTTTGAAGGCATTATAGGTGCAAAAGATTTGGAGAGACGATTAACCCCGCTGAAGGGTTATTTCTGTTGAAAATGTAATTAGTGCCGGTCTTCGTAACATAATTCAAATGTACTATTGATGTATTTATTATATTCATTATTATTATTCTATTTTTAGACAAAGCATGTTCTTCATGCTTATAGGGCCAATTGATTCAAAAATAAAATTTATTATGAGTCAAAGAAATATAATTGAGTCAAAGTCCCATTTGGACTTCTTATAAGAAAAAAATATTTTTATCTTGAGTCAAAAGAGGCAAAATGTCATCCATAGACCAAGTCGGCCTAAAGAGGCAACTATTTGACCTCCTGGACATGTATAAATACAAGCCACTTCGACCTCATTCACTCACTCATCCATCACATCGATTTTTGTGCAAGAAAGAAGAAGAAAATTAATGAAAGTCAAAGGAGAGATATAGCGAAGTCAAATGGGAGAGAAATCTAAGTTTCTTTACCTTAATATGTCCACACGTGCAAGTTTTTTTGTGGTTTTTCAGAGCTGTTATAGGACTGAAATTGGACCATCATTGCAAGACCGAAATTTTCTATAGTTTGACCAGAATTTCAGAGGTTTGACCAGTGTTGACTTTGACTTGTTGAAAAACGACTTTGAGGAGGGATGACTTGGGGTGTTTGTGGTAGTCTTGGTCTTGTTGTTAGGTCTTGGATACCTCACTTTGATCTAATTCTATAAGAAGAGGATTTCTTGGGTTTTCCCCCTTGTGAGGTTTTGTCCCGGCTTGGAGCCTAATTTCTTATGTCCTTTGTTTCTTTGTGATCTTCATGATTTGTACATTTTGGTTATTGCTTGATGAAGATAATATTAATTTAATAAGAAGCTAACAAACATTCACAAGTAATTATCAAGTTAAGAGAAATCAAGCATAATCTACCAACATCTCAGTTTATCAACAATTTCTTTATTCACAACTTTTCCAACAATGAGAAGATTATTACCTTTACTCTTGTGAAGTCCTTTTTCTGTGTTAAATATCGATGTAACTCTTAGTATATGTAACACTCTAGAGATTCTATAATATATTCGACATATCCCACTTTAGGGAATTTTTCCAATGCCCTCAATTCAAAGTATATCCTTATTGAAAATTATGAAGAGTAATACATGATATGGGAAATCTAGTGTTGAGGTAAAGACTAGACCGTGTTTAAGTAACAAATTCCTTTCATGTCTTGCATACAAAACTAGGTATTAAGGATTCAAGTGACACTTGGTTTTCAATTAACTTTATGCCCTGCATAGATACATCCAAACTAAAATGGAGTTTATAGGATCCACTCCCTATTATGCCATCTAGATTAAGCAAGCTTGGCATTAGGGTAAGAAAGAGTTTGGAGACAAAAATTAATTGGACCATGAGAAGTGTATAAGAAGGCCAAACTCCCATAATAAAGGGTTAATTTAAGATAACCAAGATTTAAAAAGTTTTCTGAAATTATTGTAACCATTTTAGAAATCTCAATGTTTTAGTCAAACCATTGTGGTTGATTTGAAACGTCAATATTTCAAAAATGGTTAAGGTAATTTTGGAAATCCTTTCAAATAATGATATTGATCACAAAAGTGTAAGATTTGAAAAAAATAAAACAACCTAGAGATGACCAGGAAAATTTGCATGCAAAGAAGAAGAACAAAAAGTTGGAGAAGGACACAAGGAAGGGGCACGACCATTGTCCTTGTCACAACAATGACAAATATTATACCAAAAAGCCATTATTGACCAAGCTGAAATCCCTAGACTCTAATTCAAACTTGACAACACAATATTCTTTAGAGAGGGGAAAAAGATAATCAATGTCACTGCCTTGGGCAATGCCTCCTCATTGTAAACCTTGTAATTATGTAATCTTAATGAAAAACGTGCATGAGTAGTGGAACACAAATTCCAAATCTTGAGAAAGGAGAACACTTGGTATTTAAGGAAATCTTGATTGTTTTCTTACAGCTAGGGAAGACTGGTAGATGTGCCATTAAATGAGACTAGTTATAGAAATTAATGGGGTGGGAAGGAGGACAAAGAGACCATACTTCCTTGGATGATTTTGCAAGACATAACTAAACAAAAATTAAAGAAGAGGATGGGGTGCGCTGGCAGTTCTGACAAGCCAAGTCAACCAATAAGAATGTGGCTAGGAAGCTAACACAAGTAATCCCCACAACCAAGCAAAAGCAACGACCACAGTTGAGCACTAAGGGGGAGAAGGAATTGAAAACAATTACAAAGAGTATCTAAAAAACATCCAAGCAGAGGGTAGAGGGCAGAGGGAAGCAAAAACACTCAGTCGTGGAGGTGTGTGGAGAAAAGAGAACCATGAGAAGAAATGAAATCTTAGCGTTGCTATAGGAGCGTAGAAGTAAGAAGTCATCCGGTTGAGCATTGGAAGGTTGAAAGAGCATCTCTCAGGTGAGGGAAACAATCTCTGGATGCCTTGGATAATTGGAGGGTGGAGATGGATGATATATAGATTATTTTGACAACTGGGGTGGAGGATTGTCTCTTGGATTCCTAGTAAGGAGAGTTTTGAAGCTTCCTTGCTTGTTTCATGGTTCTTGTAGTGAATTTTGAATTTCCAGGCCTGGGTGGAACCATTATGTATGCTTGTGTTGTTGAGGGTGGAGGTACTGACCTATGGATTTCCTTGTGTTGTTGAGGGTGGAGGTGTTGACCTCCAGATTCCCTTTTGTTGCTAAGGGTGGAGGTGTCAACCTCTGGATTCCCTTGTGTTACTAAGGGTGGAGGTGTCAATGTAACAAACTAAATTTATATAAAAATAAACACAAATAATGTAAAAGACAACAAATAAGACCAATGATTAATTAGTTAGCAATTAATGAAAAGGTATGTCCCTAAAGGACATAACCGTTAGTGAAAGGATACTTATTTGGCGCTATATACAGGACCCTCATTATCATTTGTATCATCCTACATCAATTATTTATACAACATACAATTTACAATTACTATCCTACAATGGATGTCTTTGTCTACGAAGTATTTTAATAGTTTCGCTACGTAAGCGACTTTTGGTCGTTACATTGGTATTAGAGCCATGTCTCATCCGACCTTTGACCATCTACTTGTCGTCAACCTTGTTGTCGTCATGATTTAGGCTTTCATCAGTCTTGGAAATTCTCCATTCCACCGGAGTTTCCGTCAAGCCTTTGGCCATTGAAAAAAAGAAGAAAAAAGAGTGAAATATGTATATAGAAAAAAAAAGAAATAAAAATAAAATAATATATATTATATATATATATATATATATATATATATATATGGGGGAAAGGAAGACACGACTTACCTGCAACAGTCGTACGTTTCCTCCTTAACTGGCTGACAACCATTGTTGAAACAACAATATTGCACGACATTATCATAGCAAAACAAAAATATAAACAAAATAGGTCGACAAAATTTCTACAAACTATCGAGCCAACCATCACAACGCTCCCATGCTCCCATCCCTCACTGATCCGACTTCCCTATTTCAACCCTATTTGTTGCTTGACCTGGATATCGTCCACATATTCCGCTGACACATATCGTAAACGACCACATCCCTGACTACCGACAGTCAACTGTTTTAGCAGTTAACCATTCCGCCATCGTCATTGTATGCGGACCTCCAAAACCCTCGCATCATTTTCGAACCATGACATGACCCTACTGTGGCGTTGGTTTGTTGTTTAATAAAATCGGTAACGTGGTTTGATTAATATTATAATATAAACTATAGAATTTATAATTATAATTATATATTTATAACCATAAATTATATTTAAATATATTATATAGTTATTATTTAAAAAAAAATCAGTCGAAATTCATATAGAAAAAGCAAAAAAATATTATATATATATATATATAGTATTATATATTTTAGTTAGTTAAATTATTTAATAAAAATAAGTTATATTAAGAGAGACAATCAAAGAAAAAAGAGGGCAATTACATAATAGCTTAAGTCATCTCAACAAAACAAATGGGATCAATATTGAAAAAAAAATGATGGAGCTCAATTCTAAAATGAAGAAGGAAGAAAGGTTTTCCTATAATGGTCTTTTAGTTACAGATCATGGAGTAATTACATTAAAAGGAAGTATCCAAGGAAGAGAAGTTAATGTCGCCATCAGCCCAAGCAATGATAAAAATTATATCAACATCAACTTGACAAATCAACTATTAATTCCAAAGCTAAGCATAGGTGTAAAGAAAAATATTTTTGACCAGAAAGAGTATAAATTAGTGATCTACAAGTGACAATAGGTCATTATGAGTACATATCACAATTTGTTGTAAGGACGAATAAAAAGACTGACATCATACTTGACCAACCTTGGTTTAAGAATTTGGGTACATTCATGTTAAACATAGAGAAACAAGTTTTGACATTTCCTTATAAAGGGAAGATGGTAACGTTTCGAGACATAACAATTAAATCAAAATCGATGAAATCTTCATTAGAATGTACTCAAACAGATTAAAAAACTTGAGGATGAAAAGAAATCATTAACGAACAGGTTTAAAGAACTTGTCACAAAGGAAGCATCAAAATCTCCAGATGTAGCAGTTCAAACTGAAGAAACAAACATCAAGACCACTAATCTTGTAGTTCATGCAAATCCAAACCCTATTGAAGTAAAAACATACTCATAGATTGTCGTTCAAACAAAGGACACCCCAAATAAAGATTCAGTAGTTAAGTAAAGAACAACAATGCTTGATGGAAATCAGGAAACTACCATAAAAACATTTAAGGAAGTTCAAACAAGAAAAATTCCTTATCTACATCCAAATCACAAAAGTAGACAGTTTAATAAATTTACAAACCTATATCACGCAGAACATAAAAAACAAACTTATGTTCCAAAGAATACTGAAGTGAGCTCAATCCAGTCATACGATAACTATTCACCACACAACTCCAAGGGTCAGAAGATTTCCCAGAAGATTAATCTAGGATGGTCTGATCCGCTTTCAGTATGACAATTCTGTCTATCGCTCAAAAAATCATATCGTCTTGTATTAACAAAGATGAAAACTCAGAAATAAGAAGATATGCCGATCAATAGAAGAGAACCAATCCTTCATCAGTAAGCTTTGAGGACAATTTTCTTTTGAAGGGGAAGGCAATGTAACAAATTAAATTAATTAAAAAATAAACATAAATCATGTAAAAGAATACAAATAAGATTAATGATTAATTAGTTAGCAATTAATAATGATGTATGTCCCTAAAGGACATAACTGTTAGTGAAAGGGTACTTATGTGAATATATATACATGACCCTAATTCTCATTTGTATCATCCTACATCAATTCTTTATACAATATACAATTTAGAATTATTGTCCTACAATGTATGTCTTTGTCTATTATTTTAATATTTCTGCTGCGTATACGACTTTTGGTTGTTACATGTCAACCTCTAGATTTCCTTGTGTTGCTGAAGGTGGAGGTGTCGACCTCTAGGTTCCCTTGTGTTGCCAAGGGTGGAGGCATCTACCTCTAGATTCTCTTGTGTTGTTGAGGGTGGAGGTGTCAACTTCTAGATTCCCTTTTTTGGATGGTGGGTGGAGACTGAGAGGTCTTTGGATTCTCTGTTTTAGCCTGTGGAAAGAGTAACTGCTGGTTGTATTGAGTAGTTGTTCATTGCAAGGAGTAGTTTGTGGGTGGAGGTTTTGGGGATTTTAGAATCCCTATTTTAGCTAGCAACATCGGTTGAATCCTTTGAGCAATCCTTCTCAAACTCTGGAATTTGGCTTAGGGGTGATTGGTTGCAATGCAAGCCAATCTAAGGTTGGGAGAAGAGTTAGCTGCCAACCACTTGAACATAATAGATAAATTACTTACATGTGTATTTGTTATATTGAGATGATGAATATTTTTTTTATGATGATTCATCCATGTATTAGCACTCTTACTATGGGAACATATTGTTCCTGTTTGTTTGTGATGAAATGTTGTATGTATATATTTAACTCTTATGATTATGAAGGGCATAGAGGTCGTGTGTGATTAGCTAATACTTTCATGATGTGCAGAGCTGACCACATGGTCTCGTGTGACTGCAAGATGTAGTCGATTACATTGTTACAACATGTGAATTCCATCATCTGATTGTAGGTATTCTATTTGACGATGGAGAAAGCTATTGTGGCTTCACTCTGAGTTGACCAGAGGGTACTCGATATTCAATGGTCAGTTGAGGCCTGAGTCAGGTCGATGGGTTGCGACTCATGTATGGTGGAAAGGTGTCAAATTTCCACAGTGAGGGCTCAATTGCTAGTGTGGGGCCTTGATGAGAGGACCCATATTGTTGGGTGAGGTCATCGACCGATGATGTAGTGGCTTGATCGTCATTACATGCATGAATTTGCATGTGTAGAGAAGGAGTCTCTGAGCAACACAAGATACTTTCCTTATTGTCGACCTAAACGAAGAAACCAACTGGTCGTCGACATTAAGTTCTGTCATCTTAGACGAGGGTACCATCCATTCAAGGTAAGTCGACTGGTTGGGATTCAACTACTTTGTCTAGCCGAAGTGAGTGGACATGTTGGGTGGGGTAAACTAGTCGGGGCCACTTTCCATGGCCAATGTGTGCTAGAAGGAGTCTGCAAATAGTTGGGCCATGCAAAATTCTGGTAAGGAGTTGCGAAAAATTTGTATGTCCAAGAACGCTCGTAATATGGGTCAAGAGACACCTGTGGGACTCAACGGGTCGGGGGTTGGGATAGTCGACCAAACCAGGCAGGTCAGAACCAAAAGTGAGTTGGACTTGTCAACTAGTGGAAAAGGGTCTACTAGTTGTGGTCGGGTTAATCAAGCCTAGAAGTAGGTCGGGTTAGTGGTCTAGTCGGGCTCGTTAACCAATCGGCTAGGTCGAGGTCGGGGCTTCGACCAACGTTACACTTTATGGAGACATGTAGAGGCTACTGTTGATGTGGCAAGCGTAATAAGCCTAACACAAAAATGCCATATCGATCGACTCGTAAGTCAGGTCGGGTCACAATTTATATCGTTAGGAAGGTCTCGATGAGATGAATGTTATGATAATGTTTGTTTATAGTCAAAGAAGTTGGAAGAATGAGAATTTTTTATGACCCCACTCCCATGAAAAAACTATGGAGGTTGGGTTAAGTGAAAGTAACACCTTCCACTAGGATGGTGTAGGCTGGGTGGTAGAAGGGTACACTACAATCAACATAGAACTTGGTGTTATTGTCACCATTATAAAGGTCGAATCAGAGGAACTTTAGAACCTCAAAGAAGGCAAGCACCTCTTCCACACATAGATGTGGATGAAGGGGACGTTGTTGCTTTCCATCGCTGACAATAGTGGTAGAAAAAAACTCGATGTTAATAATGGTCATTAGGAAGATGGAGTTGCTAATGATATCACATTCTTCATAATACACCATTGGTTAATTAGGCCAAGGATGAGACATGAATGCTAGTCAATAGTGTTGCTTGTAATATTGAACCAATCCTTCAAATATGAGGCATTGCATGTTAGGGCCCCACTTGAAGTTTTTCATTCTCTTTTAAGATAACCATATATGTGGAAGTGTCATGTTGTTTACTATACTAGGCTCTATAGTATCACTATCACCCTGTGATATCATCCTTATAGGATACCAAAGGTAGCCCCAATTACTCCAACCTAGGCTGATCATTGGCAAGATGTGCAAGAAGATAATCTCTTAAATTGGGAAGTTTACCCTCTATGGTTTGCTGGGAAGGAGAAACAAATATCACTACAACTACAAAGGCATCTACATAGGGTCCCTCTACGTAACACAAATGTAGATCAATTAGTGGAAAAATACATAGACATATTCACCTCACCTACAAGAGTGCCTTTGCATTGTGAATACAACATGCAATTGATTTCACATAGGTGCTCCTCTTCTTAGTGACCCTATATACAAATGATCTCTTATAGAGAACAAGGAGATCAAATTCCAAATTCAATAGTTAATCTAGGAAGACCACATTTGACCAACCTGCTTAACTCGTGGGAGCCTTATTGTGTTAATTAAGAAGAAGGATGGGATATGGAAACTAAGTCTTGACTACATAACCTTGAAAATAACAATTAAGAATTGGTTCCCCTTCCTCAAATTAATGATTTACTCAATTATCTCAAAGGGACCAATTTTCCTAATAAGATTGATCTTAAGTCATGCTACCACTAAGTGCCAATCAAGCCAACTAATTTGTGACAAACATTGTTCAAGTCTAATGAAAGTTTCTCAAAGTGGTTGGTCACGTTTTTTAGCTTGATTAATATGCCAACAACATTCACAAAGATGATGGACAATGTTCTGCAACCATTCACAAAAACGGGAACTATAAACTCAAAATGAGAACTTTAGCAAAAAAAACCCCAAAAAACCCCAAAAAACATGAAAAATCAACTCGAAAATGAAAAGTGTTGATGCTGGAATAACGCTTTTTTCTAGGGTAAATTTTCAACATGTTTTAAAAATTGCAGTGAAAATCAATTTTTTTTGTGCAAAAGACTCCCTGTAAACAAAAAGTGTTGATGTGTAGATGTTGCAATAACCTCTGTTTTTTTTTTTCCAGGATAAATTTTCAACATTTTGAAATAATGGCGTAATTTTTTTTTATCATGACTCCGAAAACATTCAATTTTAAAGAATAAATGAAACATAAATTTAAAAAATAAAAACCATGAAATACAAAAATAAAAGTTAAAAAAATAATAATAAAAATATAATATTAGAAAAAAACATAAAATAAAAAGACAAAAATATTCAAATATATAAAAGGACAAAAAAAAATCAACATAAAGAAAAAAGTATTAAAAAGAAAAACAAATTAACTTATAAAAAAATTATATATATATATATATATATATATTAAACAAAAACATATTTCGAAAACATGAATGAAGAAAAATGAAATAAACAATAAAAAACAAAATGCATCATTAGAGAATTAAAGAAAAAAAACAGAAAAAAATATTAAAAAACACATTAAAAAATATATTATATATATATAAAATAAACAAACTTGAAAATAAAAAAAAATCATTGAAAAAAACATTACATTATTATTATTATTATTTAATTTTATTATTCATTAATTTATTCTTTTATTTTTTTTTTTTAATTTATTATTATTATTATATTTTTTTAAATAAAGGATATTATAAAAATAAAAATAAAAATCGTGCTCTTCGACCCCTTCAACAAGTTCAATCCGATTCTTGGATTCGACCCCTTCAACAGGTTCAATCCGATTCTTGGAATCGGATTGAGCTCGCTTAAAGGCCCGAGGGGCCGCGACCCTGCCCTACCCAAAGTCGTGACCCCTCAGGTCCCTGGACAGGCTCTGCCCACCCGTCTAGGGGCCCAGGGCTAAGGGCCCTCGAGCACCTGGGCGGGCTCTGTCCGCCCATCTAGGGGCCCAGGGCTAAGGGCCTTTGAGCATCTGGGCGGGCTTGCCGATTGCACGCCCGCCCATAGGCAATACTTGTGGGCGGGTGTGCCGAGCCATGGGCATGATTGCCTGTGACACGACAACATGCAGCACGTCGCCGTGCCACAGGTGGGCACACCCATGGCCAGGCGCGCCTGGGCGTGGGACTGCTTGCCTTGAGAAAAATGCAAAACGAGCCCCCAGCCTGCCCAGGGGCCAATTCCCATAATCACCCCTTGGCCTGCCAGGGGCGATTCTCGGAATTGTCCCCATGGGGTCATTCTCAGAATTTACCCCCTGGCTTGCCAAGGGGTCGATTCCCAGAATTTCCCCTGGTAGGCTTGGCGAGCGATTCCCAGAATTGCCCCCTTGGGCTACCGAGGGCGATTCTCAGAATCGACCCCCTGACAAGCTAAGGGATGATATCCAGAATCACACCCCTGGCCTGCTGAAGGCGATTCTAGGAATCAACGCCCTAGCAGGCCAAGGGACCGATTTTGAGAATCGCCCTCGGTAAGCTAGGGGGGTGATCACCCGAGGTAAGCTAGGGGTGTGATCACCCGAGGTAAGCTAGGGGGCGATTCCTAGAATGGACCCCCTCGCAGGCTAGAGGGCTGATTTTGAGAATCGACCACTTGGCCTATTGGGGGCTGATTCTTGGAATCGGCCTACCGGCAGGCCAGGGAGTCGTTTTACCCATGGAGGGAAGGTCCACGGCCGGGTGTGCCTGCATGCGGCACGACAACGTGCAACACGTCGCCATGTTGTGGGCGGGCTCGCCCACAACACAACAACGTTCAACACGTCACTGTGCCGCGGGCAGGCACGCCCACAGCCAGGTGTGCCGACCCACAGTCACTGTTTGTGAGCGGGTGAGCCTGGTCGTGGGCCTACTTGCTTGTAGCACGGAAGTGTGCAACACGATAAAGTGTCGTGGGCAGGCACGCCCGACCGTGGGCTTTCCCACCCTGAGAAAAACACAAAATGGGTCGATTTTGAGAATCGCCCCCTTGGCCTACTAGGGAGGGGTTGATTATGAGAATCGACCTAGGGGGTCGATTATGAGATCACCCTGACAGGCTAGGGCATGGCGCGATTTTCCCCGATAGGCTAGGGCTTGGGGACGATTTTCCCCTTGGCCTACCGAAATTGCCACCCCCCCAACAGGCCAGGGGGGTCAATTATGAGAATCAACCCAGGGGGCCGATTCTAAGAATCAGTCAGAATCACCCCAATGCTTGGAATTGGCCCTTGGGCAGGTCAAGGGGTCGTTTTGCGTTTTACCCAAGGTGGGCAGGCCCACACTTGGGTGCGCTCGCCCACAGGCAGTGCTTGTGGGCGAGCGCCCCCGACCATGAAAGCAGCCACACATAGCACAGCAACGTCCTTCACGCTACCGTGCCATGAGTGGGCATGCCCATAAACGAGCGCATCATGTCATGGGCGTGACGACGTCTTGCACGCTGCTATGCCGCGAGTGAGCATGCCCACAAATGTGCGTGCTCGCCTACGACACGAGAACGTGTTGGGTGGGCGCGCTCGACCATGGGCGTGCTTGTCCGCGACATGGTAGCATGCAGAACGTCGCTGTGCCGCGGGTGGGCAGGACCACGGCCGGGCGCGACTGCCCAAAAGCAATGCATGTGGGCGGCCACAACCGTTCGTGGGCATGCCCACCCATAGGCACTGCTTTTGGGGGGGCGCGCCCGACCATGGACCTGCCCGCCCTAGGAAAAATGCAAAACGCTAATTCTTAGAATCAATGCTCTGGCCTGCCCGAGGGTCGATTCCCAGAATCGTCCCTGGCAGGCCAAGGTGTTAATTCTCAGAATCGCCCTTGGTAGGCTAGGGGGGCAATTATGATAATCACCCCATGGCCTGCCGAGGGCAATTCTCAGAATCGCCCCTGACAGGCCAGGGAACCGATTCTCAGAATTGCCTCTGGTAGTCCAAGGGGGCGATTTTGGGAATCACCCCGTGGCTTGCCGGGGGCAATTCTGGGAATTGGCCCAGTGGGGAAATTATGGGAATCGACCCAAGGGGGCAATTACGAGAATCACATCCGGTAGGCCAGGGGGGCGATTCTGAGAATTGCCCTCGGTAGGCCAGGGGGGCAATTTTGAGAATCACCCCCAGCATGTGAGGGGCAATTCTCAGAATCGACCACTGGGTAAGCCAAGGGGACAATTTTGAGAATCGACCCCTCGATTGCCACGGGGTCATTTTGCATTTTTTCCAAGGCGGGCAAGCCCAATGTCGGGTGTGACACGACACTAAGGCACAATGGTCCCATGGTAGGGGGCCTTCCGAGGGACCGGGGACAAACGAAAAAATAAATATTTTTTTTCTAAGGAATGGATTTTTCCTTGTATGAACCTAACACCCATGTCAATGTGCATGTTTTTTTTTTTTTTTTTTTTTCACTGACAGGCTAGGGGTTGATTCTCAGAATCGTCCCCATAGCCTGTCGAGAGCGATTCTGGGAATCGGCCCTCGGGCAGGCGAGGGAATCGACACCCTCGCCTGTCAAAGGGTCGATTCCCAGAATCGGGCCCCCGACAGACCAGGGGGTTGATTCTCAGAATTGGCACCCTCGCCAGCCTGAGGACTGATTCCCAGGATCGCTCTCGACAGGCCAGGGGGACGATTATGGGAATCACCCCTTGGCCTGCTGAGGACAATTCTTAGAACCGCCCCCTTGGGTCGATTCGTAGAATCACCCCCTTGGGTCGATTCGTAGAATCACCCCTTCGGTCGATTCGTAGAATCACCCCGTAGCCTGTTGGGCGCGATTCTGGGAATCGACCTAGGAATCGCCCTCGATAGGCCATGGGGATGATTCTAAGAATTGCGCTTGGCAGCCCAGGGGTGATTCTGATAATCACCCTCCTGGCTTGCCGAGGGTGATTCTGATAATCACCCTCCTGGCTTGCCGAGGGTGATTCTCGGAATCGACCCCCTGGCCTGCGGGGGGGCCAATTCTAGGGATCGATCCCTGGGCAGGCTAGGGGGTCGTTTTGCGATTTGCCCAAGGCAGGGAGGTCCACGGTCGAGCGCGACACGACACTAAGGCACAATGGCCCCCTAACAGGGGGCTTGCCAAGGGACTGAGGTCAAATGAAAAAATAAATTTTTTTTTTCTAAGGAATGGATTTTTTTGTTCCTTGTATGATCCTAACATCTAACTTGTCATGGGGGTCGATGTGCACGTTTCTTGTCTTTTTTCGTTTCAGGATCGCCCCTTGGGCCGATTATCAAAATTGGCCCCCTGGCCTGCTAGGGGGCCAATTCCCAAAATCAGCTCCGACAAACCAGGGGGGCGATTCCCAAAATCGCTCCCTGACCTGCCGAGGGCGATTCTTGGAATCAGTCCCTTGGTAGGCCAGGGGGACGATTTTGAGAATCGACTTAGGGGGGCGATTCCCAGGATAGTCCCTTGGCCTGTCGGGGGCGATTCTGGGAATCGGCCCCCTGCCTTGCCAGGGGGTTGTTTTGCATTTTTCCTAGGGCGGGTAGGCCCATGGACCAGTGCGACACGACATTAAGGCACAATGGCCCCCTAGCAGGGACTCTGCGAAGGGACCGAAGACAAATGAAAAAAATAAATATTTTTTTTCTAAGGAATGGATTTTTCCTTTTTGTTACCTGTAGTTTATAAGTCAAAATGTTTTCAATATAATTATTATGTGCTTGGAGGAAAACCATTACATATAAGCTCAAAGGCAATTGATGGAGGAATTTCCCAATAACCCACATTTTGAAACAATGAAATGTATCATTTATGTTGGTTTATCAAATACAAAATCAAATTTATTGGCACGGGATTGTCATATAGATAATGAGTATAGGATGTCTATGACTTTCATACCAAGGGTTAGATTTATTCAGAATGTATTTGAAGAAAAATGTGGTGGGGATAAGACAAAGGTTAGTTTAGAATTTCGAAAGGAATGTTGTATGAAAACAGGCTATCAAATTGAGGAAAAAAATCAATTTAAAAGGTGGGAAAGTACATTTTGATATATTCAGAGGTATTGATAACATTTTCCAGTTGGCATTTATAACTGGAGAGATACGAGGGTTGATTAATGAGATTTTTAGCATCTGGGAGAACATTGGCATTACAAACCAGAATGTCAAAAAGTCTAAACAATTGATATGTAGCAACAATAAATCAGGTCTTGAAATGAAGCAACGTCCATAAGATATGACTATCACACCTTGGAGAGCATTGCAAGGAGTGAAGGATGAAAAACTTGTCAAAACAATATTATCTCCTATGAAGTCAGGGGAATTATCATTGGAGGAAATGTGTGAGGAATTTCAAAATGAAGTTTGTTGAATTATTTTTACTTATTTCTATATTATAATTTTATTTTAAATATAACATATTGTTGTTGGTAGTATTTGTTATACATAGCATTATATTAACTTTTTTACTTTATCTATTCAGTCACAAGGTTTACATGAAAATCCAAGAGCAAATGGTTAAATTGTTGAATAAAAATAGTTGGGATGATGTTGTAAGCAACTACTAGATTCAGTTCTACTCAACACTAAAGATTTTTCATCTTGCATTTTAAAAAAGGCATGTTGATTATACATTCATTTTTATTTTATAATATATATATATATTATATATATTTGTTCATTTTATTAAAGATGAAAAAGGATGCAAATGGAGCACCAGATAGTTTCTGAAGCTTTATTGAAAAAATTAAGATTGAAACGCTGAGAAAGCAACATCTTAGTAATGTTGAACTTAATCTAACTCTTACTAAGTATCATGTTGCTGTCCTAATGTGTTATACTAGTAGCTCTATGAACTTGCTATATCATACTTTTGTACCTCACCATTGTAATGCCCCTCATTATGCTATGACACACTTCATCGCTACACCCATCATGTTGCAGCATTCATCAACATGCAGCTGCAATATATCTGTTGCTTGCAACATCATGCTGCTTCAATGTATCATCATTGTTTTATCCATCCAAGTGACTGTACTATTATCAACACAGTCCTAACATATGCTGCCTTGCTGGACAGACTTCAACGTATACCCTTCAACACTCTTCTCCATGTCATACAAGCTGCTTTTAGACCTTCCTTCCTCCATGGATGTGACTGGGGCATGCTTGAATAGTCTTCCTTTATATCACCTAGAGGATTGCAGTTAGGGCAGCATAGAGCTTCTCCATAGGGTTGTGTATAGGGCAACGTAGGCTCTCCATAGAGTTGCGTATAGGGCAGTATAGGGCTCTTCAATAGAGTTGTGTATAGCGCAGAGTAGGGCACTCCAATAGAGCTATGCATAGGGCAGCATAGGGCTCTCCATAGAGCTGTGTATAGGGCAGCGTAGGGCTCTCCAATAGAGCTGTGTATAGGGCAGCAAAGGGCTCTCCATAGAGCTGCGTATAGGTGAGCATAAGGCTTCTCTTTTAGACCAGCAATTAGATCTCTCCTTGCTGCATTATGTAGGCTTCCTTCACTGTGTTAAAATTTCCTCCATGATAGCGTTAGGATCTAGGGCATCCTCTAGGGCAACGTGTCCTCTTTAGATCTCTCCTCCCACCAAAACCCAAAGACAAGTGGAGAGGAAGAGATCACCAAGAGGATGTGTGTCCAAATGATTTTCAAGGTACCTCTATTTATACTAAAACATTGAGCACAAGTGGGGTTTATTTGGTTGTTGGCCGACGTTGACGAATTGTCCCATAACACAATTAAATTCATATCTCCATGAATACTTATCGGAATCGGATGATATTTAGTTCAATCCTACACTTCTTGATGAGAGGGATCCAAGAAAAATATCAGCTGCCATTAATAAGATGACCCACATGGAGTTTGGCCCTGGTTTCCACTTTTAACACTCCCTCTCAACTAGGGAGAACTCCATTCGTTGATCCATATGTTCGACTGTATTATCTCTGCCATCAATGCCCTGCACTGCTGAACCATGAAGAAGAACAATTGATTGAGAATGTCTCATACCATTCTCTACTGACTCGAAGTCAGTTTCATGTGAAGAGAGTGTGTCATATCACTCTTATTGACCCAAAGTCAGTTTTATTGATCCCATATCAATATCGCAAGACAGTGTCTCAAACCATCCATACTGATCCCATATCAATATCACAAGAGAGTGTCTCAAACCACTCATACTGATTCCAGATCAATGGAGGTCATCCTAGCATAGGGAGTACGATAGATACAATGATGCGTCCATCGATAGTACTACTATGGTCCCTAACCCTATTTCCCTGCTCATTGATCAGATGAGAGGTACTTCCCATGATTCCCAGACTGCATGGGTAGGATGTCTCAATAGGAGAACTAATCATCCTGTCCCACAGGAGAACGAATCATCCTGTCCAATAGTCGCCATAGGAGAACTAATCATCCTGTCCCAAAGTCATCACAGGGTATCACAGGGGAAGGTTGAACCTTTCACCCTGTACATAGAGCACCACCAGGGGAGTGTGAGTCGCCCTATGGTCGTATGTCGCTCTAGTAAGTACCCCAAGCCCCCAGAGCTCCAAAGCTCAATGCATGCAACATGCAGGACCCTTATAAGAAGGTCTCTCAACGACTACAAGTCACTCGGGAAAGTCACAGATTTGACCTTTCGCTGGGGCTTTGACAAAATGTTTGTGACATGTACATCAGTCTCAATGTGATGGAGCCTCCTCACTCATCGACTTACCGTATCCTAGATAAGGTAGTATTTGATGTCTATCTGCTGGAGCAATCATCGAATACATGGTTCCTCAACAATCGAATCCCCCCTGGTTGTCACAGAGGATCACGGTGGTATTCATCATATGTACAAACAACTCAATGAAGAGCTTCCACAACTAGGAACCTTCATATGAGATCATACTCATAGCTATGTATTCGGTCTCGGTGGTGCTTATAGCAACCGACTTCTGATTCCTGCTCATCCATGATATCGAAGCAAAACCCAAAGAAAACCAACACTGAGAACTGCTTTAGTGATCCTCCACACTGCCTGCCCAGTCAACATTCGAATAATCATGCAGTTTCATATTTCCGACAATGTATCTCAATCCATGAGAGATTGTGCCCCGGAGATATCTCAGAAGATTCTTGGCACCAATCTAGTGAGGCTCAACCTAATATGAGCTCACCATGCTAGCTGCAAAACATATGTCCAGACGGAAGTTCACCAAGAACATCAACGCAAATGTGTTTATGAAACTCAGAGGCATTTCCCAAATCTGGCTTGGCATCATCACCATATAACTTCTGAAAGTTAAGATCCTCGAGGTAGTCACGAGCTTGTAGTTTACCATTCCACTTCTTCTGCAAGTGAGAGGGTCTGCACCTGTCTGAAATAGGTCATCCTCAGAAGGTGCCGGTATGAGAGGTCTATCATCCACAACTTTCAAACAATGGTTTGGAACGACTTCACTCTTAGTGAATCTCAACTTCATCTGACAGCAATCAATCCTCTCATATCAAACCCGAGGTGATCTGTTTCAAGCCATAGAGAGCTTTCTTCGACCGACACACATGAGATTCTCGATCATGAATCTCAAACCCCTCGGGTTGTTCCAAACTTGTGGACCTGCTACATGAGGGGGATGGTCCCCTTATAAGATTTTCCCTTTGATACATCTTAGATATGTACCTTCATGCTCCTTTTGAATTCAGGCATCCTTGTCATCGTTTGACTTACAGACCTCCTGTGCTATGTAAAAACTAACATGGTCCCCAATGGACTTCCTGCCAACCTTGAACTCAAATATAGAAGCAGCTTTGAAAATTCTATTTCCAAACACGTACCTTTCCATCGATGAAAAAGGATGCAAATGGAGCACCAAATAGTTTCTGAAGCTTTATTGAAAAAATTAAGATTGAAACGCTGATAAAGCAACATCTTAGTAATGTTGAACTTAATCTAACTCTTACTAACTATCATGTTGCTGTCCTAATGTGTTATACTAGTAGCTCTATGAACTTGCTATATCATACTTTTGTACCTCACCATTGTAATGCCCCTCATTATGCTATGACACACTTCATCGCTACACCCATCATGTTGCAGCGTTCATCAACATGCAGCTGCAATATATTTGTTGCTTGCAACATCATGCTGCTTCAATGTATCATCATTGTTTTATCCATCCAAGTGACTGTACTATTATCAACACAGTGCTAACATATGCTGCCTTGCTGGACAGACTTCAACGTATACCCTTCAACACTCTTCTCCATGTCATACAAGCTGCTTTTAGACCTTCCTTCCTCCATGGATGTGACTGGGGCATGCTTGAATAGTCTTCCTTTATATCACCTAGAGGACTGCAGTTAGGGCAGCATAGAGCTTCTCCATAGGGTTGTGTATAGGGCAACGTAGGCTCTCCATAGAGTTGCGTATAGGGCAGTATAGGGCTCTTCAATAGAGCTGTGTATAGCGCAGAGTAGGGCACTCCAATAGAGCTATGCATAGGGCAGCATAGGGCTCTCCATAGAGCTGTGTATAGGGCAGCGTAGGGCTCTCCAATAGAGCTGTGTATAGGGCAGCAAAGGGCTCTCCATAGAGCTGCGTATAGGTGAGCATAAGGCTTCTCTTTTAGACCAGCAATTAGATCTCTCCTTGCTGCATTATGTAGGCTTCCTTCACTGTGTTAAAATTTCCTCCATGATAGCGTTAGGATCTAGGGCATCCTCTAGGGCAACGTGTCCTCTTTAGATCTCTCCTCCCACCAAAACCCAAAGACAAGTGGAGAGGAAGAGATCACCAAGAGGATGTGTGTCCAAATGATTTTCAAGGTACCTCTATTTATACTAAAACATTGAGCACAAGTGGGGTTTATTTGGTTGTTGGCCGACGTTGATGAATTGTCCCATAACACAATTAAATTCATATCTCCATGAATACTTATTGGAATCGGATGATATTTAGTTCAATCCTACACTTCTTGATGAGAGGGATCCAAGAAAAATATCAGCTGCCATTAATAAGATGACCCACATGGAGTTTGGCCCTGGTTTCCACTTTTAACACTCCCTCTCAACTAGGGAGAACTCCATCCGTTGATCCATATGTTCGACTGTATTATCTCTGCCATCAATGCCCTGCACTGCTGAACCATGAAGAAGAACAATTGATCGAGAATGTCTCATACCATTCTCTACTGACTCGAAGTCAGTTTCATGTGAAGAGAGTGTGTCATATCACTCTTATTGACCCAAAGTCAGTTTTATTGATCCCATATCAATATTGCAAGACAGTGTCTCAAACCATCCATACTGATCCCATATCAATATCACAAGAGAGTGTCTCAAACCACTCATACTGATTCCAGATCAATGGAGGTCATCCTAGCATAGGGAGTACGATAGATACAATGATGCGTCCATCGATAGTACTACTATGGTTCCTAACCCTATTTCCCTGCTCATTGATCAAATGAGAGGTACTTCCCATGATTCCCAGACTGCATGGGTAGGATGTCTCGATAGGAGAACTAATCATCCTGTCCCACAGGAGAACGAATCATCTTGTCCAATAGTCGCCATAGGAGAACTAATCATCCTGTCCCAAAGTCATCACAGGGTATCACAGGGGAAGGTTGAACCTTTCACCCTGTACATAGAGCACCACCAGGGGAGTGTGAGTCGCCCTATGGTCGTATGTCGCTCCAGTAAGTACCCCAAGCCCCCAGAGCTCCAAAGCTCAATGCATGCAACATGCAGGACCCTTATAAGAAGGTCTCTCAACGACTACAAGTCACTCGGGAAAGTCACAGATTTGACCTTTCGCTGGGGCTTTGACAAAATGTTTGTGACATGTACATCAGTCTCAATGCGATGGAGCCTCCTCACTCATCGACTTACCATATCCTAGATAAGGTAGTATTTGATGTCTATCTGCTGGAGCAATCATCGAATACAGGGTTCCTCAACAATCGAATCCCCCCTGGTTGTCACAGAGGATCATGGTGGTATTCATCATATGTACAAACAACTCAATGAAGAGCTTCCACAACTAGGCAACTTCATATGAGATCATACTCGTAGCTATGTATTCGGTCTCGGTGGTGCTTATAGCAACCGACTTCTGATTCCTGCTCATCCATGATATCGAAGCAAAACCCAAAGAAAACCAACACTGAGAATTGCTTTAGTGATCCTCCACACTGCCTGCCCAGTCAACATTCGAATAATCATGCAGTTTCATATTTCCGACAATGTATCTCAATCCATGAGAGATTGTGCCCCGGAGATATCTCAGAAGATTCTTGGCACCAATCTAGTGAGGCTCAACCAAATATGAGCTCACCATGCTAGCTGCAAAACATATGTCCAGACGGAAGTTCACCAAGAACATTAGCGCAAATGTGTTTATGAAACTCAGAGGCATTTCCCAAATCTGGCTTGGCATCATCACCATATAACTTCTGAAAGTTAAGATCCTCGAGGTAGTCACGAGCTTGTAGTTTACCATTCCACTTCTTCTGCAAGTGAGAGGGTCTGCACCTGTCTGAAATAGGTCATCCTCAGAAGGTGCCGGTATGAGAGGTCTATCATCCACAACTTTCAAGCAATGGTTTGGAACGACTTCACTCTTAGTGAATCTCAACTTCATCTGACAGCAATCAATCCTCTCATATCAAACCCGAGGTGATCTGTTTCAAGCCATAGAGAGCTTTCTTCGACCGACACACATGAGATTCTTGATCATGAATCTCAAACCCCTCGGGTTGTTCCAAACCTGTGGACCTGCTACATGAGGGGGATGGTCCCCTTATAAGATTTTCCCTTTGATACATCTTAGATATGTACCTTCATGCTCCTTTTGAATTCAGGCATCCTTGTCATCGTTTGACTTACAGACCTCCTGTGCTATGTAAAAACTGACATGGTCCCCAATGGACTTCCTGCCAACCTTGAACTCAAATATAGAAGCAGCTTTGAAAATTCTATTTCCAAACACGTACCTTTCCATCGATGAATGCCACCCTGAAACCTTTTGACTTCCATTGCTGAAATGGACACCAAGTTCTTCTTGCGATCTGGTACATAAAATAGATTCTTGTAAATGAATCGAGTTACCCACGTTCAATTGAGGGGTAACATTCCCTACACCCTTTCCGGGATAGGTGGCATTGACTCCAAGTATAATGCCACGGTTGTTTCCATCTCTACCAAATTCGAGAGAGCACCCTTCTATCTGATGAGGTGCCTTGAAGCACTACAATCAATAAGCCAGATTCCCAAAGAATCTGAAGGAGAGGGCCAATACAAGATAATGCTTCTTTATCTTATCAGAAACAACATTTTATTCTTCATACCTGGGGTTCCTTTCTTTCTCTGAAGAGTCAGTCGTTTCCTTGATGACTTGCATTACTTGCCATTCCTCTTATCATTGAAGATGTCCCTGGAATGATTGTTATCACCATCAAGTGATGTGTCCTTTCCATTTGGACACTCCTTCGCATAATGGCCGAACTTATTGCAACCAAGGCATCTGCCTTTCCTTCCACCCTTAGATATGGACTTCCCAATGAAGTGATCTTTAGGTAGCCCATCAAAAGCTTCCATTGTGCTATTATGATAATATTCTTTGCTTCGATTTCACCCTCAGTGAATTTGAAGAGGGATAAGGAATCCACTGATCCTTTTGTCATTTTCCAACTGTTTTCGGTGATTGCTCTTTCACTCTTGCTTGGGATTTGTCTTCACCTCAACTCTGATACCGTGTTAAGTTTAGGTATGTTTTATGCTTAGAGCAATTTATTCAATTTTCATAGTTAGCTCAATATCTTTTCTAGATTAGCAATCACATTAGCATTAAAGTAAACTGTAGATAAAACATAAACATAAATTGCAGAAGACAAGCCAAGAAAAGAGGACACAAGATGTGGCGCTAGCCAGGGACAAACCCCAATGTGGGGAAACCCTTGATCAATTCTTCTTATATCTTCAATAGTTCAACAGAGAGAGAGAAGGAAATAATACATTTACAACTGAAGTCAACACTTTGCCTTATCTAGATGAGAGCATAGATCATCTCTAAGAAGATGATACATGAGATCAATGGAAGACATGCTACTTCAACTGATTCTCCAAGGTGACTCCTTCACGTATCATGGTGCTGCATCTCGTCATCATGTTGCACCTCGCTGTGCTGCACCCATCATCACAATGTTGCATCTCATCATGCTTCATCAATCATGACAGTACCCATCATTGTACTGCATCATGTGCCATTGTTGCACCATGTTTCCATATTGACCTATGTGTTTGCTACACCTATCTAGCTTAATGTCCCAAGCACGCTTGTTGTCCTTAGATAGCATGCTATCCCTAGCATGCTAGTTGTACTTGTTGCACTAAGTATCATGTTGTTGTCCCAATGTGTTATACTAGCAGCACTATGAACTTGCTATATCATACTGTTGTACCTCACCATTGTGCTGCCCCTCATTATGCTATGATACACTTCATCACTGTACCCATCATGTTGCAGCGTTCATCAACATGCTGCTGCAATATATCTGTTGCTTGCAACATCATGTTGCTTCAATGTATCATCATTGTTTTCTCCATCCAAGTGACTATACTATTATCAACATAGTCGTAACATATGCGGCCTTGCTGGACAGACTTCAACATATACCCTTCAACACTCTTCTCCATGTCATACAAGCTGCTTTCAGACCTTCCTTCCTCCATGGCTGTGACTGGGGCATGTTTGAATAGTCTTCCTTTATATCACCTGGAGGACTGTAGTTAGGGCAGCATAGAACTTCTCCATAGGGTTGTGTATAGGGCTACGTAGGGCTCTCCATAGAGTTGTGTATAGGGTAGTGTAGGGCTCTCCAATAGAGCTGTGTATAGGGCAGCGTAGGGCTCTCCATAGAGCTATGTATAGCGCAACGTAGGGCTCTCCAATAGAGCTGTGTATAGGGTAGCATAGGGCTCTCCATAGAGCTGTGTATAGGGAAACGTAGGGCTTCTCTTTTAGACCAGCAATTAGATCTCTCCTTGCTGCATTATGTAGGCTTCCTTCACTGCATTAAATTCTCCTCCATGACAGCGTTAGGATCTAGGGCATCCTCTAGGGCAGCGTATCCTCTTTAGATCTCTCCTCCCACCAAAACCCAAAGACAAGTGGAGAGGAAGAGATCACCAAGAGGATGTGTGTCCAAATGACTTTCAAGGTACCTCTATTTATACTAAAACGTTGAACACAAGTGGGGTTTATTTGGTTGCTGGCCAACCTTGACGAATTGTCCCATAACACAAATAAATTCATATCTCCATGAATACTTATCAGAATCAGATGATCTTTAGATCAATCCTACACGTCTCGATGGGAGGGATCCAAGAAAATATCAACTACCATTAATAAGATGACCCACATGGAGTTTGGCCCTAGTTGCTAATTTTAACACTATCCCTTTCACGAGGTAGGTGTGTTAGTTTTTGGTAGCATCGGAAGTGCTCTAGCCTTGAAAATTGGTGGAGAGGCTAAGGCACATGAGTTCTAAAGAACACAGAAATCGTTTGGTGAAATTCCACTCGAATTGTATTTTATTAAAATAATTAATATTTTTTAAGGAGTTCCTAAGTCTAAATTTAGGGAAATTAAAATATTAATGGGTATTAATCAAAATATGGGTGAGAATGATCTAGAAGGCAGATCAAGTCATGTTTTAATCTTAGCCATTGATTAGAGACTTAATCTTAGTCGTTGAAGACTCAACAAGAAAATTATAAAATTGAGGCTTGGGGTTCATTTGGACACACAGAAAGAGAGATTAAGGAAATTGTTTTTTTGAGGTGAGAAGTTCTTAGGAGGAAAATCGATTGGGGAGATCTTGCAGCTGAGGGGCAGAGAGAATCTGAGAAAAGGAGTTTCCAGATAATACAAAACAGAGAGTTGGAGAGAGCTTGCAGAGAGGCAGCGCAATCGTCGGGAGAGATGACACAGAAAAGTTGCCTATCACGCAAGATCTAGAACTGTCGGAACAGGCGAAACTACCGGGAATTGCCAGAACTGTTGGGAGAGTCGATGCAGAGGCAACGCAGTAGCCGGGAGAGTTGACGCAGAAAAGTTGCCTGTCATGCCGAATCCAAAACTGTTGGAACAACTGAAACTGTCGCAACTGCCGGAACAATGGAGAGAGTTGATGAGAGGGAAGGGAAGGTGACATAGGGCTGACGCAAAGCCTATGCAGGGCCAGTGCAGAAATAGCAGGGGTTAACCAATCTTGTGCCAAATCAGTTGGAATTTTGTCGGGTGAAGTGAGGTAAAACTCACTCATATTTTCCACCAGTATTTTCTCTGTAAATGATTGCTAGATGAGCATCCTAGATTTGTATTCAGATATTTCTCCTGTATAATAATAAACCCTTAGAACTGTTGCACCGGTTTTCCCGCATTGGGTTTTTCCGGGGACTATTGTGTCCAAAAATAAGTGTCTTATGTATCTTGTTCTTTGCTCTGTTTTTTGTTTCATGAGATCAAATATTTAATTAGTGTAGGCTGCAGAAGTAATTTGCTTCAATATTCAGAAGAATAATTTGATAATGTATGTTAAACAATCAAGTAGGTGAAGTAGATTCAAATTTGCTGCAGTAAGGGTTCCTTCAGGGTAAGAATTTTCACATGGTATCAGAGCATTGATTTTGAAACAGAAAGAGCATATCAAGTGTTGAGCAGTGAGGCCGAAAGCTGCAGATGGTAGCAATTTGAATCCCCTTGAAGGGATTGCGTAGTCCTTGCCGGGAAGAAGTTCTGAGGAAATCTCTCTCTGCGTGAGACGACAGAGAGGTACGGTTTCTAGTTTGTGAGTTTGCAGAGGCAGAGGGAGTGATGTAGAGCCTCAGCGTAGTGCTTAAAGGGCACAATTTCTACTAGGGAAGAAATCCACTGGAAAATAGCGAAGACATGTAGAAGGGGAATTTTCTCCTCGGAGAACTTTTCGCCAGAAAGTTCGAATTTCTCACTCGCTGAGCAGTTGAGCAGTGCTAAGCAATGACTAGAGGAGTCAGTTCGACAGTTTGTTGAGATGGCATCGCATGGGCTCAGAGATTAGGATAAATTGGAAGGTGCTTCCAACTATGTCATATGAAAAACCAGAATCTTAGTTGTTTTGGAGGAATAGGATCTCGAGGTCTACATCAATAGTGTTGTAGCTGTTCCTGCTGACAACGATCAAAAGCAGAAGTACAAGGTCAAGAAGGGGAAGGCAAAAAGGATCATGCTCGATGGAGTTCGAGATCATCTGGTCTCACACTTGTAGGGCAAGGATAGAACCGGAGAGATGTGGGAAGCCTTGTCTTCTATGTAAGAAGTCTCTTCCGAACAACAAAATATGTATTTGGAGCAGAAATTGTAGCGGACTTTGATGCATAAAGGAGAAAGGGTGAACCTCTATCTTCAACGTGTTCAGGACACTAGAGACCATCTTACTATAGTGGAGTCCACTCAGCCAACTGCGATGGTGAGGATAGCCCTAAATGGAGTCTTGGATGAGTGGAAAGTTTTCGTCCAAAGCATATTGGGCAGAGAAAAACTACCTTCATGGGAGGAGATGTGGGCGGCTCTTAAATAAGAGGAGTTAAGGAGGGACCTAGTGAAGGTCAACCTCAATGGTAGCAATGGGAGTGGCACACAGACGAAGGAGGAGGAGGAGAACGCAACTCTAGCATCGAAGGGCAACAAAAGTTGAAGCGAAAGGACATTTCGAAGGTGAAATGTTTCAGTTGTGGTGAGATGGGCCACTATGCATCCCAGTGTCCTTTGAAGAAAAAGGACAAGGATGAGAAACATGATCCTAAGGTTGCTTCAACAAAGTTTGACGAGGATGAGTTTGCCATGAGTGCCCACACATCTCCAAGCGGGAGATGGAGTGATATTGAGCTGTAGTCGGGAGGACTACATATGGGCAGGATCCTTCAGGAGTCCATCACTTGGATTAATTCCTTGCTATGGGAGCCCAAGATGAAGCATTAGCGAGATGGAATTAGTGTAAGATGATGCAGTGGAGAGTTTGGAGGACAGATGCAGTAGCTTGGGACCAGAAACTGATCAGTGTAGAGCAAGGTTGGTTGTAGTGCAGATGGCACAGTTCAAAAGTTAGGAGCAGTGTAGAGGATTCAGAGGGTCAGCAGCAGTCAGATTCCAACATTCATTGTATTATGTTGAACACAGTTAAGTTCAACTAATTTTGGATGTTTTTTCAGTTGCTTCTCTCAACAATTGAGTTGTAGAACAAAAGAAGTGTTAGCAATGGCAGTGCTAGCAACATAACAGATGCAACATCTGAGAGGGAGTTTTAGTACAGATGCAGCAGTGGCAGTGGTAGTGTCATGGGCAGCAATACAGTAGTAGCAGCGGCATAATGTTGGTGGTAGTAATAGTGCAGAAAGGGGGTGCTTCAGAGACAGAGTAACATGCAAGTGGACATTGTTGTTAGAGCACTTTCCTCGCTAAGAGGGAGTGTTAGTTTTTGGTAGCATCATAAGCGCTCTAGCCTTGAAAATTGGTGGAGAGGCCAAGGCACACGAGTTCTAAAGAACCCAGAAACCGTTTGGTGAAATTCCACCGGGATTGTATTTTATTAAAATAATTAGTATTTTTTAAGGAGTTCTTAAGTCTAAACTTAGGGAAATGAAAATATTAATGGGTATTAATCAAAATATGGGTGAGAATGATCTAGAAGGCGGATCAAGTCATGTTTTAATCTTAGCCGTTGATTAGAGACTTAAGCTTAGTCGTTGAACATTGAACATGAAAAATATAAAATGGAGACTTGGGGATCATTTGGACACACACACAAAGATCGAGGAGATCAATTTTTTGAGGTGAGAAGTTCTCAAGAGGAAAATCGATTGGAGAGATATTGCAGCTAAGGGGCAGAGAGAATCCGGGAGATGGATTTTTTGGAAAATACAGAATAGAGAGGCGGAGAGAGCTTGCAGAGAGGCAACGCAGTAGCCGGGAGAGTTGACGCAGAAAAGTTGCCTATCTCGCAGAATCCAAAACTGTCAGAACCATTGGAACTACCGAGAACTGTCGAAACTGCTGGAACAGTCGGGAGAGCTGACGTAGAGGCAACGCAATAGCTGGGAGAGCTAATGTAGAAAAGCTGCTTGCCTCGCTGAATCCAGAACTGCTAGAACAGTTGGAACAACCGGGAGAGCTGACGTAGAGGGCAGAGAAGGTGACGCAGAGCCTATGCAGGGCCAGTGCAGAAATAGTCAGGGTTAGCCAATCTTGTGTCGAATCAGTCGGAATTTTGCTGGGTGAAGTGAGATAAAATTCACTCAGATTTTCCGCAATTATTTTCTCTATAAAGGATTGCTATATGAGCATCCTAGATTTGTCTTCAGATATTTCTCCCGCATAATAATAAACCCTCATAACTGCTGCACCAGTTTTCCCACATTGGGTTTTCCCGGGGACTATTGTGTCCAAAAATAAGTGTCTTATGTATCTTGTTCTTTGCTTTGTTTTCTGTTTCATGAGATCAAATATTTAATTAGTGTAGGCTGGAGAAGTAATTTGCTTAAGTATTCAGAAGAATAACTTGATAATGTATGTTAAACAATCAAGTAGGTGAAGTAGATTTAAATTTACTGCAGTGGGGGTTCCTTCAGTGTAGGAATTTTCACAAGGTGGCATTCTCTCCAAAAGTATGATCTTTAGATTAGTCTTCTTCTCAATCAATTTTGAGAGGACCTCCTTGTATCTAGTGAAGTGACTTGAGGCTCCACTATCAATCAACCAATGATCCAAGATATCTGGAGGAAAGCCAATAGATAGAGAAAAATAAGATAAAACTCATTTTATTTTTTTATTCTCTTAAAATATATTTAAATTATTTTTATTTATTTTATTCATGTTATTTTTATTTTTTTATTATATTTTTATTTTATTTTTTTTTATTTTTATTTTTATTTTTATTTCTGTTATATTTTATTTTATTATTTTAATTATTATAGTATAATTAATTATTATTATTATTTTTTTTTTTTTTTTTTTTTTTTTTTTTTTTTTTTCTGCAATATTACTTTCATCATACCAGGCATTTCTTGTCCTTTTGGGGGGTCAACCATTTCCATTTCAAGCAACGGGAGCATTCCTCTTTCCTTTGTTGTTGAACCCATTGTTCATTTGATTGTGATTGCTTTTCTAATTGTTGTTGTTGTTGTTGTTGTCATCATCCCTTGAAGGATTTTTCTTGTGAGGACACTCTCTATCGTAGTGGTCGAACCTGTTACAATTGTAGCATCTTCCTTTTCTTCCTCGTTTGAATCCATTCTTAGATCCTTGACCCTGTCTCCTTGTACTAGCATCATTCTTCCTTTTCGCGTGAGCGGAGAAGGCAATAGGTTCATTTCCATTGTAGGACTAATATCTCTCCATCATCCTTGTCTCCTCTTGAGTGCATCTAGCCAATAATTCATCAAAACTAGGTATCTTATCGTTGTTGAGAATAGTGGTGGTAAATATATCCCATGGTCTTGAAAGACCGCCAAGAGCAATGAGAGTGAGCTCCCTATCAGCAATAACTTCTCCAATAGATCTTGATTTGAGTTATTCCCATGAAGTAGGATTGGATAGACTCCCCTTTATCCATCTTGATATCCTTCAACTTGTTCTTGAGAAAGAGAATTTGCCTTGCATTATTCACTTTGAACATTCCAACCAACTTATCATATATTTCCTAGAAATTCCCAAATTGGAAATATAGGAAACCAAATGCTTTTGAAAGGAATCAATCAAAGTTTTCTTTGCTTTGACCTCGCCTTTTCTATACTTCGTCTTAGCAGCAATCGGTGCATTTGAAGGAGGCTCCACCACTTTTCCATGCACATAGTCCAATACTTCATGCTCCTTCGAAGTTAGGTCCAAAGTCATCTTCCATGCATGATAGTTAGATTTGTCATTGAGCTTGTCCTCAGACTTGAAGTAAGATGTAGATGCCATGGAGACTTGTCAAATATTCTTTGTCCAACAATTATCTTAGTGATTTCTTTACTCTCTCTTGCTTGGGCTTTGTCTTCACTTGGGCTCTGATACCATGTTAATTTTAGATAACAATGGTATGTTCTATGCTTGCAACAATTACTTCAATGTTCTTTTATTAGCCCAATGATAATTTCCACTCAATTTTCATTAGTAATCACATAAACCACAAATCACATTGACAACAACTTAAGATAAAACATAAACAATAAACTGCAGAAGACAAGCTAAGACAAGAGAGCGTAAGAATTTGGCTAATGCCAAGGAAAAACACCAAGATGGTGAAAATCCTTAATCAATTCTTCTTATTATAAATATAAAATGTTCAACAAAGAGAGAGTACAATAATTCAAAGTCAAAGTCAAAGCCAAAATTGGCTTGCCAAATTACTGTCCAAAATAGCCCTATCAGATCTCTAATTCTACCCTTAGTCAACAACAGTGAAATCAGCGCTAACTAGAAAGTCAACAATAGTCAAAGTTTAGTCAAACTTCACCAAACTAATAAACTCAAAGGAGAGAGGAACTCAACCTCCCTTGCTGGTCAAAGTCAGCCCAAAACGGTCAATGGATCAACAGTCAAACTCTGTCAACCTAAAGTCAACCCTGCGGTTAATGCAAGTCAAAGTGCCTAGAATTCCTCGGTTTTTGTGCCGAATAGTATGCACTGCCCAAATAGAAAATCTCCCACAAAAATCACAATCACAGGAGGTCAAATAGCCCTTGGTCAATGTTGGTCAAACCCTACAACAAATGTGAAATTCAGCGTCCTGAAATTCATCCTCCTCCCTGCGACACTTGTGAAAAGAACAATTGCCCAATGAGGTGTACAAACCAATCAGATGCGGGAAGAAAAGAATATGTTGTGTGATGATAATGCCAAATAAGGGTGGAGGTCTCTCTTATTTATATGAATCAATGAAGGTCAAAAGACATGTTTTTTGGGCTTTAAGAGCCTACATGATGATGCAGTGGACCTTGACAATTTGCATGTGTGGGCTTCACTTCAAAAACATATTTCTCCTAGTCCAAATTTAGTGATCTTTAAGTCAATTTTGGTCCTCTCAAAAAGAGGAATTCAATACTAAATCTCTCTATCAAATGTGCTGTCCAAAGTGGAATTTGGCCATAGTTTCCAACTTTAACATGGACCCATAAGACAACCACTTTAGCAAAATATTAATTATTTAACTATTTCCTACAATTAGACTTAGGAAAAATAAGAAATTAAAAAATTCCTAAGTTAACTTACGATTTAATCTTAGTCCTTGATTACGATTTAATCTCAGATGTTGAGAGGGAGATTAGGGTTGAGATTGAAATTATAAGAGGAGATAAAGCGAATTTGTGGCAAGTCAATGAGCACAAGCAGTGTGTCAGCCTAGCAAAGGAAGAGCCAAGGGCTTCAGCAGATCGTAGGGACTTGGCATTCGAGTAAAAGAAATCGAGTGAGGATCGAGCTCTTATAGCCCCAATGTAGTTTTTCTATTCGCACATGTGTGCAAATGTTAATTTATGGTATGTTCTATGCTTAGAGCAATTTACTTATCTTTCTTATTATTATCCACATATTAGCAATCACATGTACATTAAGTAAAGTGCAGATAGAACATTAAATGATCGATAGAAAACAAGCCAAGACAAGAGACACAAGATGTGGCGGCTAGCCAGGGACAAACCCCAATATGGAGAAACCCTTTGATCAAATCTTCTTTTATCTTTAATAATTCAGCAGAGAGAAATAACAAAAATATGATTTACATTAGCAGCAGCAAACCCTAGATTAGCCCTAAACTAGGGCAGTCAATATCTTGCAAACCGACCATTGGATCGCCTTGATTCCTTCACCAAAAAACGCGGCCTTCTAAAGAGAGTAAGGTTCACCTACTATGCAGTCTAGAGAGAGAGAATGATGGTCAACGCTGGTCAAACTTCCGATCTACAGTTGCAGCCCTAAAATCTGCGTCCTTCCTTCCACACGTGTGAGAGAAGAGTCTTTTTTGCACAGGAGAGAGAAGAGATGTGATGAGAGTGAAGTGTGCAAATGAGGAGAATACTCCTTGTATTTATATGTGAAACATTGGGGGTGAATTGATTTGACTATTGGGCTTCTGAGCCTACATATGTTGTTGGCCGACTTTGAAAATTAGTCCATAATCAAAATAAATTCATATCTCCATAAATACTTATCAGAATCGGATGATATTTAGATCAATCCTACACCTCTCGACGAGAGGAATCTATTAAAAATATCATCATCCATGAATAAGATGACCCACATGAATTTTGGCCTTAGTTTCCAATTTTAACACTCCCTCTCAACTAGGGAGAACTTCATCTGCAATTTGTCGGACCATCACTGCTGTCCATCCATCAAATTCACTGACCTGTATGGCTTAACCCTTCTTGCTCTGCTCTACTTGGTTATGCTATGCTTTTCTCGAATTATGAAGAAGAAGAAATGATCGAGGATGTATCATACCATCCTCCACTGACCCAAAGTCAGTCTCAGAGTGTGTACCACTCTCACTGGTCCCAGACCAGTCTCATTGATCCCAGATCAATGAAGATCATCGTAGCATAAGGAGTACGGTAGATACAATGATGCGTCCATTGGTACTACTATGGCCCCTATCCTCATTTCCCTGCTCATTGATCAGATGAGAGGTACTTCCCATGAGTCCCAGACTGCATGGGTAGGATGCCTCGACAGGAGAACTAATCACCTTGTCCACAGGAGAGCGAATCATCCTATCCCAAAAGAGAGCGAATCATCTTGTCCACAGGAGAGCGAATCATCCTATCCATAGGAGAGCAAATCATCCTGTCCCAGAAGAGAGTGAATCATCTTGTCCATAGGAGAGCGAATAATCTTGTCCACAGGAGAATGAATCATCCTATCACACAAGAGAGCGAATCATCTTGTCCACAGGAGAGTGAATCATCCTGTCCACAATCGCCATGGAGAACACATCATCTAGGCCCACAGGAGAACTAATCATCCTGTTCCATAGTGGCCACAGGGTGTCATAGGGGAAGTTTGAACCTTTTACCTTGTACCAAGCGCACCAACAAGGGATGGTGAGTCACCCTATGGTCATATGTCGCTCCAAGAAGTACCTTGTGCCCCCACTAGAGCTCCTAGAGCTCAGTACATCATACTTGACCCTCATTAGAGGGTCTCTGAACGACACCAAGTCGTTCTCAGAAAGTCAGGACTTTGACCTTTCCTAGGGGCTTTGTTAGAATGTCGGTGACCTGTTCATCTGTACCGATATGTTGGAGCCTTATTGCTCCTTGCTGCACCATATCTCGAATATAGTGATACCTGATATCGATATGCTTGGAGTGATCATGAAATACAGGATTTTCTGATAAACAGATCCCGCTCTTGTTGTCACATAGAATCACGGTGGTATCTAATGTAAATCCAAATAGCTCACTGAAAAGCTTTCGCAACCAGACTACCTCACAGGAGGCCATGCTAGCAGCAATATACTCTGCCTTAGTGGTGCTCAAAGCCACCGACTTCTGCTTCCTGCTCATCCAGGATATCGAAGCAGATCTCAAGGAGAAATAGCACCTGGAAGTGATCTTACGGTCCACCACACTGCGTACCCAATCAACATCAGTATATCCAAGTAGTCTCACATCTCTGGCAGTGTATCTTAACCCATAAGTAATTGTGCCACGAAGATATCTCAACAGATTCTTGGCACCAATCCAATGTATGTGGTGAGGTTCAACCATATGTTGACTCAATGTGTTGACTGCAAAGCATATGTTTGGACATGAGTTCACTTAGAACATTAATGCTTCGACGAGTTGACGATACTCAATGGCATTTCGTAAAACGAGTCTAGCAGCACTACCGCTTAACTTTTTGAAGTCAAGCACCATCGAGGTAGTTATGGGCTTGCAGTCCACCATACCAAATCTTTCCAATATCTTGACCACATATTTTCTTTGAGATAAGAAAATTTCGCCTGACTTCTGCCAAACTTCGAGTCCTAGGAAATAGTGCATCAATCCTAGGTCCTTCATTTCAAATTCAGAAGCCAACCCCCTCTTACATTTGTGAATGAGAGGGTCTACACCTGTTAAAAAGAGGTCGTCAACATACAGCACCAGTATGAGAGGTTTGTCATCTTTAACCTTGAAGTAAAGGTTGGGATCGACTTCACTCCTAGTGAATCCCAACTTCATCAAGTAGCTATCGATCCTCTCATACCATGCTCTGGGTGCTTACTTCAGCCCATAGAGGGCCTTATTCAACCTGCACACATGAGATTTTCGATCATAAATCTCAAATCCTTCGGGTTTCTCCACGTAGACCTCTTCTTTGACTGAACCATGCAAGAACACAGCTTTAACATCCATCTGATGTAGTTTCCATCCTTGTGAAGCTGCAAGGGTTATGATCGAGCGGATGGTGGTATATCTGGCAACAGGTGCAAATATATCATCATAGTCTATACCTTCCTTCTGGGAGAAGCCACGAGCGACAAAATGAGCCTTATACTTTTCCGTACTTCCATCAGCTGCATGCTTTATCTTGTAAAGCCATTTAGAAGTGACAATTGTGTTGTCCAGGGGTCTGGGAACCACTTCCCAGACATCATTCTTCATAATAGACTCATATTCTTCAGTCATAGCATCCTTCCATACTTGATGCTTGATAGCATCTGAGAATGATGAAGGCTCATTTTGAATGATCGTGCTCATGATGGTTAGGTATCCCTGATACCTGTTTGGTTTCTTACTTTCACGAAAGGTTCCTTAGGGTGCATCATGTCCTTCACCATCATCAAGTGTCCCCCTAAGCCATGAGGGCATCTTCCTAGAAGAGGAAGGCTCAGGTGGAGGAGGATCAATAGGATCCATGGATTCTTCCACATCGGGCATTGTTTCATCATCTCTTTCTTTCGGTTCCTTGATGTCAACTTCTTGAGAGCTCCTCACAGTAGGAAGATTGTTCACCTTGCTGAGAGCCATATCTTCGTCAAAGGTGACATCATAACTAATCACAACTTCCCTTTGACCAGCTACATAGATTATATAGCCCACGAAGATTCCTTTCTTTCCAGATGCACCCAATTTGTTCCTTTTCTCTTTCGGCACATGAAAATATACAGGGCTTCCAAAAATTCTAAAATGAGATATGTCAGGTTTCTTACCAGTGAACATTTCTTTGGGAGTCTTGGAACCGAATGCTTGATGGGGGCATCGGTTTTGTACATATACGACGGTGTTTGCAGCTTCGGCCCATAGAAACTTCAGAAGTCTTTGATCATGGAGCATAGCACAGACAACTTCAACAATCATACGGTTCTTCGTTTCTGTCACACCATTCTGTTCAGGAGTGTATGGTGTAGTAGTCTCCCTCTTAATTCCAACCTCTTTACAAAAGTCATGAAACTCATTAGATTCATATTCAGTCCCATTATCAGTCCTTAAGATCTTGATCTTCTTTTCGGTTTGATTCTCGATCAAGGCTTTGAAGTGTCGAAATCAGGAGAACACTTCATCCTTCCTTTTCAGGAAGTATATCCAAGTCTTGTGAGAATAGTCATCTGTTAAAGTGAGGTAATATGAATATCTCCCAAGGAGTTCATAGGCATCATACCAGATATGTCTGAGTGAACTAACTGCAATATATCAAAGGTGTTGCTTTGACTTGAGGGGAATGGTCCCCTTTTTAGCTTTCCTTCAGCACATCCAGGACATACACATTCTTGCTCTAACCTGAACTCGGGCATCCCGGTCACCATTTTTCTTACATCATGTAGAGCTTTATAATGAAGGTGAGCAAACCTCCGATGCCATAGTTCAGACTAAAGAGATGTGTCACAAGACATGATACCTAGCGGACTTCCTCCGACCTGATATAATGAATCAACTCGAACCCCAAGAGTGAAGGCATTTTTAATATTGTTTTTCCATGCACGTACCTTGCCATCGCTAAAAGCCACCTTGTAGCCTTTGTCTTCCATTGCCAAAATGGACAGTAGGTTCTTTTTTAGATCAGGTACATATAATACATCCTGTAGGTGGATTGTATCACATTGATTCAATTTAAGAGACATTGCCTACACCTTTCACGGGATATTTCATATTATCTCCAAGGACAATTTCCAGGTTGGTTTCTTTCTCTATCAGATTATGGAGAAATTCTTTGTAACCAGTGAAGTGCCTTGAGGCACTGTTGAAATTTGGTACCGGAGGACAGGTGGTTCCCTTAGGTTTTGATCTTTGGCCTAGGGAAAAGTGTCCAAAAGATTTTAATTTTTCTCCTAAAATGACTTTATAATTTTTATAAAGT